>SMGT01016653.1:317806-328304 GCA_004794575.1 Lanistes nyassanus | reverse complement strand
CAGTCTCATAACTGCGCCATTCATCAATTGACAAGAAAATAATGAAAAGACGTTTCCCACCTACATATCGCATCACGCAATCTGTACAGTTTACATTTCCCATAGCAGATTGGTGCTATGCCGTAATGGCAAATGCACAGCTAAAACGTGTAACAATTATGAAGAATCCATGACAATTGAGGTATGCTGTTCTCCATGATAGGCAACCAGGATTTCTTGGTCCATTTAGCTCAACACCATTTTATGGATACACATGTACTTCTTTCCACCAGATCTAGGTGACCACGATTTCTCGGCTAAATTTGCTCAATAACAGAATGTATCACCACTGTATGAATGAAACGTCTGCCAACCAGTGAGTCAGCCATGATTTGCCTATTTTTCTCAACAAGAGAATTTATCATTTCAGTAGGAATGAAACCCCACCACTGGTAGGAGACATGAATTCTTGGCCCACTTTGCTCAACAATACAAAATATTACTATTTTATGGATAAAACACCCCATTCCACAATGCTAGGCATCCATGATTTCTCTGCTTATTTTGTTCAACAAGGGAATGTCGCAATATTGTGTGGATAACATATCTGTTCACCAGTGCTTGCTGGCCACAATTTCTCAGACCATTTTGCTTAATATGAGAATACATCAATACTCTATGGATAAAACACCTCATTCTATTAGTGCTAGGAGGTAACAACTTCTGCCCCATTTTGCCTAACAAGAAAATGTATCACCATGATACAGATAAAACACCACTCCTCTTTCCACCGGTGCTAAGTAGCCATGATTTTTTGGTCCATTTTGTTCAACAAGGGCCAGTATCACCACTGTTATGGATTAAACCCTTTTCACCAGCATTAGGAGGCCATTATTCCTCAGCGATATAGCTCAAGAGGATGCATCACTAATGTGTGGATCAATTCTTCTAGATGCCTTAACTATTAGAATACTCCATACTCGTCCCACCGGACGAAGGCTGCATTTATTGACAGTTCATGTAGGTCACGGACGTGCCCTGCCATGGCTAGCGCCAGGAAAAACACTGTCTTTCATGTCAGCTGTTTCAGTGGGCACTGCTCTAGCCCCTTAAGGAAGTCCAGCACTTTCTCTAAAGACTATCTTGGGAAGAGGGGATGTGTATGGGTCTCTCCAGGGTGAGGTCATCTTAGAGAAGAGAGAGATCGCTGTTTGCCCTTGGTTCATACCTGCCACACAAAACAGGTAAACACTACATATAAGCTTAAGATGTGATGGTGTGTTTCATACTCTAAAAGTACGTTATTCATCTCCAGGTAAACACTAAATAAACTGGAGGATGTGATGGTGTTTTTCCTGATCTAGAAGTATGTTCACAACAAAAGAAGCTAACAATTATGCAGACAAGGATGGGGTGAGGGGTGGGCAGGTAAGGGTTGGGGAAACAAATGGAAATGAGGACAACATGGTGATGATGACAACATGGCAATAATCAATGTTGCAGTTATGATTTATGGTGGAAATCACCTCATCCTCCAAGCAGTGTGCTGTGGTTGTGCATTCCCATCAAGGCCGCTTCCTGCACATGCAAAAAGTCCCACATACCAAAAACATCACGGTCATCACAAACAGCAAATGCACCATGTGAAAGTGGGAAAACCATATTTCTCTTGGTTTCAGCATGCTCATTTAATAGTAGTAATTAAATAAGAGTAGTACTATACCATGCTCATAATAATAATAATAATAGTGCTGTACCCTACTCATATTAATAGTAGTACTGTACTATGCTTATTAATAGTAGTACTGCACCATGCTCATATTAATAGCAGTACTGTACTATGTTTATATTATTAATGGTAGTACTGTACCATGCTCATATTAATAGTACTGTAGCATGATCATATTAATAGTAATTGTGTACCATGCTTATATTAATAGTGCTGTAGCATGATCATACTATTAATATTAGTACTGTACCATGCTCATATTAATAGTACTGTAGCATGATCATATTAATAGTAGTTGTGTACCATGCTTATATTAAGTGCTGTAGCATGATCATACTATTAATATTAGTACTGCTCATATTTATAGTAGTACTGTACCATGCTCATATTAATAGTAGTACTGTACCATGCTCATATTAATAGTAGTACTGTACCATGCTCATAGTGTATTAATACAGTAATAGTAGTACTATAGCATGCTGATAATAGTAGTTCTCTACCATGCACTATTTTGTAGAATGCTGTTCTGGAACCATTTGCAGGCTGAAGGGCAGAGTATCACAGGATTCAGAAGGCAAAGATCTGCACACAGGTTAACTGCTGACACCTTTTCCTCCTGGTGCAAACTGTATTTCTACTCACTCAAAACAAGCAAGCAACAAGATCCAAAAAAATTACCAATCCTAACAATTACTACTTCTGATGTCCTGCCTCAAATATGTTTCACACCAATTTGTCAACAAGGGAAACCAACTTATTTCTATACTTATTTCTACGCCCAAAGCTAGATCAGTGGATGGTAAGTTGTCAGAGAATGGATGAAATGGGCAAACAGCTGGAATGAGGAATGCATAGGCATGATGAATGTGGCAGTCATGCTGGCTGTAAAATACCTCTCCCCTGTAATCCATTCTTAATGGATCCTGTGGGTGCAGATTCTGTCCAGGCTGTCCCCTAAAAACCAGAAAAAAACAGTGGACTATTTAAAGCAGCATGTTTTCTTCTCTAGATATGTAATGCCTCTTCTGCCGCAAAACAAAAACATTATACTTGAAATCTAGATGAAAATGGGAGAGATCAGAAAAAGGGGAACAGGGCTCAACAACTGCAAACAATGACAACATAGCCATAACAAATGAAACCATGGCAAATGAAGTCGTGACGATTGACAACAACTCGCCTTTTCTGGAAAGCAGAGAACAGTGGATCCTGTGGCTGTGCATTCCTGTCAAGGCTTCCTCCTACACATACAGACAAGACAAACATCATCACAGGGTACACATGCATGTCCAGAGTGCAAACTGATTTTGAAAATATATGTATGAACAAGTATTCCACCGTTGACAATGTGCTGCTCTGCTTACAAATAAAAATGTCACCAGACTGATGGACATTGATTACAGATCTGACTAACATGATTTTTTGTTTGGTTACTACTTAACAAGATGCTGTTTTCAAACTCTCAGGAAGTCAATGGAAAGAGCTGTGCTACAGAATTCTGAAGCAAAGCTCCACAAATGCTGGAAACTGTTCAAAATTTCTCTTTGGGTCCTTTTAATCCTTTCTGGGAAACATTTCCTCCCCTACAAAAAAAGCTGTTAAAAGATAATGCACATCTTGTCGTTGTCTTGCCTTGTTACCCCTCATGGAGCATCAGACATCTTCTGTTGTCCTCCATCTTCCCTCTCTGGTGGTGGGCTTGGCTGCCTCACTGGTCAGGTGAGAAGCCCTCGGATCCTACGTCCAGGTCTCTTTTGGTCAGACATACAAACACATGATGCAAAGTGGCCAGGTTGTCATACTTCAGTACACACAGATAGACAAAGTATCCCTGAAGGCCAAAATCATATTACAGGAAGAGAAAAAATGTATGAAGAGGTAATACTGACATTTCAATTACGAAGGACATATTTTTGGACGCACATTATGACTTGCATATCAAACTCCAAACATAACCAACCACTTTCTCATAGAGCATCTTTCTGGGAAGCATGTCATTCCCTACAAAAAAGCTGTTAAAAAATGCGCATCTTGTCATTATCTTGCCTCGTTACCCTCATGGAGCATCAGACATCTGCTGTTGTCCTCCATCTTCTCTGTCTCTGATGGTCGGCTTGGTTGCCCCCCGGGTCAGGTGAGATGCCCTCAGGTCTTGCGTCCAGGTATCTTTTGGTCAGACAAACACATGATGCAAAGTGGGCAGGTTGTCATGCAGTAGCAAACACTGATATGCATACAACTTACCCCTGATGCCCAAAATCATATTACAGGAAGAGAAAAAATGTATGAACAGGTAACATTGACATTTCACTTATAAAGAGCATGTGTTTGTCATGCAAACTGCTGACATAACCAAGCGCCATGGGAAAACCATAATTCTCTTGGTTTCAGCATGCTCATATTAATAGTAGTAATTAAATAATAGTGGTACTATACCATGCTCATAATAATAATAGTGCTGTACCCTACTCATATGAATAGTAGTACTGTACTATGCTCATTTTAATAGTAGTAATTAAATAATAGTAGTACTATACCATGCTCATAATAATAAGTGCTGTACCCTACTCATATTATTAGTAGTAATGTACCCTACTCATATGAATAGTAGTACTGTACTATGCTTATATTATTAATAGTAGTACTGTACCATGCTCATAGTGTATTAATACAGTAATAGTAGTACTGTACCATGCTCATAGTGTATTAATACAGTAATAGTAGTACTATAGCATGCTGATAATAGTAGTTCTCTACCATGCACTATTTTGTAGAATGCTGTTCTGGAACCATTTGCAGGCTGAAGGGCAGAGTATCACAGGATTCAGAAGGCAAAGATCTACACACACAGGTTAACAGCTGACAGCTTTTCCTCCTGTCAGCTTATGGAAAGCACACCTGATGGCCAGGTCCAAGATTTATCTACACACCTGGCCTGTTCAAGCTGGCTGGTCGATGGTGACTTGGGGATATGACTGCAAATCCAATAAGACAGTAAGATAGTGGGACAAGGTACAACTATTTCCCAGACTGCACGCACAAAACACACCATTCTTTTGAAAATGATTTTACAGTGTCATTATCTTGCCTTGTTCCTCCTCAGTGTAAGGCTTCCATGAAGGGGGTAACCCCCTTCTTCAGTTTTCCTGGCTGCCTCCACAATAGGTAGGATGCCCTCAGCTCCTGCATCAAGCTGCACTTCCTGGTCTGTTTGGGCAAACATACAGACACATGACAAAGTAGACATATTGCCCAGCACATCCCTCTTGTAGCTCAATAAACCTAAAAATATACAGTGTCATTGTACACAGGCATTACAGAACTGACGAGCACAAACAACTCTGAAAACCTACAAAGGATATTGGAACTTACAGAGAATTCTTTTCTGTAGACCTTAGATCTTCTGGTCTGCTTACATTTCTGCACGTCTGGATGTGAGCTCTGAAAGCCTAAATCACAGTTGATGGATGTAATGCAACATGTGATTTTGAGGATAAAGATCCTTCAATTCTGCAAACTTAAATTTTTTCATTTTAGAAGGGGTCACTCGCAGATAATGCAATTAGTGATCAAGTCAAAATTATTTTATGCATTGTGATGGTCAGCTGTTGCAGACCAGTTAAGTTATAGTGGCAAGTGCAGAACATGGTTGCAGATACAGGAAATACAGGAAAGATTAGCATTTTACAAAGAACATGTGCACTCTACTTTTTCAGACTGCACCTTTTTCTGGGAAGCATTTCCTCCTCCATCTTCTCTCTCTGGTGGTTGGCTTGGCTGCCTCCCAGGTCAGGTGAGAAGCCCTCGGATCCTGCGTCCAGGTCTCTTCTGGTCAGACATACAAACACATGATGCAAAGTGGCCAGGTTGTCATACTTCAGTACACACAGATAGACAAAATACCCCTGATGGCCAAAATCATATTACAGGAAGACAAAAAATGTATGAAGAGGTAATATTGACATTTCAATTATGAAGAGCATATTTTTGATGCACATTATGACTTGCATATCAAACTCCAAACATAACCAGCCACTTTCTCATACAGCATCTTTCTGGGAAGCATGTCATTCCCTACAAAAAAGCTGTTTAAAAATGCGCATCTTGTCATTATCTTGCCTCGTTACCCTCATGGAGCATCATACATCTGCTGTTGTCCTCCATCTTCTCTGTCTCTGGTGGTCAGCTTGGTTGCCATCCAGGTCAGGTGAGATGCCCTCAGGTCTTGTGTCCAGGTCTCTTTTGGTCAGACATACACATGATGCAAAGTGGGCAGGTTGTCCTGCAGTAGTAAACACTGATATACATACAACTTACCCCTGATGCCCAAAATCATATTACAGGAAGAGAAAAAAAAATGTATGAACAGGTAACATTGACATTTTACTTATAAATGCATGTGTCTGTTGCACACACTGCAGACATAAACAAACACCATTTCTTTAAAACTTCAGTTTCATAATTTCTGCAAAGTAAAACTGCAAACATAAGCAGACTGTCTTTGCTCTGTATATGCAACCCTTCTGACTAGTCAGCAGCTAAATATACATGGCATCGATTTTATGACTGCAAGATACCAGCCTGCAAATCTCTGCTCCAGGCTAAAATGCTATTATGGCTTTTAAAAAAGCTAAATGGTAAGGTGGATGATCAGCAGACTTATTTTGTTCTTTGTTTATGTGATACAAACTGAAGCTGGAGAGAACCTCAACAACAGTGAAACTGAATCGGTTTGGGGAAAACGTTCTAGTCATTCTCAATTAAAAACTTTATTATTAACTGGGGACTTACTGACACTGTCAGGCTCAATTTCTTATTTAACAACTATTTTCATTTGTCCACAACTCGACAAATTATTCCACATGGAAGCCCGTAAGGATGCCCTTGGAGTTATTCACTAGGAGTCATCATTAACATCTGACATTAGTCTCGGGATCTATTAATATCTTTTTCTAAAGACCTGGAACACTGCAGCATGCTCTAAACCTAAAAATGTACAGCTTAGCATTCCAAAGCAAACCAGATATCTACAGGTGCACTTACAGTACATATATACAAGGGCCATTCTGAAAGTCCTCAGACGTTGTCATTGTGCCTCTTGAGGAAAAAGGTAGACTCACCTCTGACTGGTATGTCCATCACTGCTTGCCCAAAGTCACAGACTCCATCCAAACACAGGTCTTGGTAATTTTAGTGCTGCATCTTGTTGCAGCTCTCCCATGGACTGCTACCTTGGCATGGTGGGCAGGCTTGAGTGTCCTATAAATTTTCTGTCAGCCAAGACCAAAACAAAGACCGGAACATGGAACGTCCGCACCCACTATGAAAGCGGTAAAACAGCACAAGTGACCAAGGAGATGGACCACTACAACATCGCGATACTAGGATTATGTGAAACAAGATGGACAGGAAACAGACAACAACGACTGGCGAGCGGAGAAACCATCATCTACTCTGGCCCACAAGAACAGCACATGTATGGAGTTGGACTGCTTATGACAGCAGAGGCAGCCCAGGCATTTATGGAGTGGGAGCCAATCTCAGAGAGAATCATGTCAGCTAGATTCAAGTCCAAAGGAAGAAACGTTACCGTCATTCAGTGTTATGCACCTACTAACACTGCAAAAGAAGAAGAGAAAGAAGAGTTTTACAGTGCATTGCAGACAGCTATTGATAAGATACATAGAAGGGACTTAAAGATCCTCATGGGTGACCTAAATGCCAAAGTTGGGAAGGACAACACCAAAAAAGAACTAATCATAGGCAAACATGGAGTGGGAGAGAAAAATGAAAATGGAGAACTCTTCACGGACTTCTGTGCTTTCAACGAGCTTGTCATTGGAGGCACCGTCTACCCGCACAAGAGCATCCACAAGAAGACCTGGACCTCCCCTGATGGAAAGACAGAACCAGATCGACCACATCACCATTGGTCGAAAGTGGAGGAGGAGTCTACTAAACGTCAGGGTGAAGCGAGGGGCAGATGCTGCGTCAGACCACCACCTAGTGCAGGCGACACTGAGGCTGAAGCTGAGGGCACACAGGGACCAGGCACACAGGCCAGCATTCAAATACAATGTGCAGAGCCTGAAAGATGCCAAGAAAGCTACAGAATACCAGTGCAGCTTGAAGAACCGCTCTGAGGCACTATCAGAGCTGGAGAAAGAGACAGTGGAAGACCACTGGCTGGAGCTGAAGAAAGTCTGGAGGGATACCTGCCAAGAAGTCCTGCGGAAAAAGAACAGAAAACACAAAGAATGGTTGACTTGTGGCTGAAAGAAAAGAACTCAAACAAAAGATGAATAACTGTCAAAATCATCAGGAGAAGATGTATCTCCAAGCACAATACTGGGAGACAAATCGGATGGTGAAAAAGAGCTGTAGAGCGGACAAGAGGAAATTCATCCACGACCTTACAGAGGAGGCAGAAACAGCAGCTGGGAAACGGGACATGAAGCGACTTATGAGATCACCAGAACTCTCGCAGGCAAGAACACAGCCTTCATGTGCAACAAAGGACAAGGAAGGCCACACCATCACCAACGAAGGCTAAGAATGAGCGAGATGGGTCGAGCACTTTGCAGAAGTCCTCAACAGGCCACCTCCAGAGCAGCCTCCACTCATCCCACCAGCAGACAGCCTTTTGGACAACAACAACACCAACCCAGTTGAGATCATCACAGCAGTAAAAGAAATCAAGGCTGGGAAAGCAGCAGGTCCAGATGGTATCGTATCCCACCTGAAGCCCTAAAAGCAGATGAGACGTCATAGCAACCATGAATATGCTGTACCCTCTGCTTCAGAAAGTCTGGGAGCAAGAAAGTGTGCCAAAAGAGTGAAGGAAAGGGCATCTGGTGAAACTTCCCATAGAAAGACAATCTCTCCAACTGCAACAATTGATGAAGGCATTCCGGATGAACGCTTCGAAACGAACGAGGTGGTTGACGGTGCTCCAGCCCTGCCGAAAACCACACTGCAGCAAGGAGAGCAAACCCTCAGACTCGAGGGTCCATACCAGGCGAGCATTGACCATGTGCTCCATGGTTTTACACAGACAGCTGGTGAGAGAGATAGGACGATAGTTGTTGGGATCAGAGTGATCCCGACCGGGTTTGGGAATGGGGACCACGAGGGCCTCCCTCCACATGGAGGGAAGTCCCCGGATGTCCAAACATAATTAAAGATGTGGAGGAGAAGGGAAAGAGATTCTTCAGGGAGATGGGTGAGAAACTGATAGTGGATATAGTGTCAGGACCAGGGGTGGAAGGAGAACCCTGACAGAGCTTGTTTGAGTTCAGAGAGAGAAAAGGGGAGATTGTAAGATTCAGAGTTAGAAGAAGAAAAGTTACAAGGAGTAGATTCACTGAGAAGTTGGAGGCGCTGAAATGAAGGAGAGTAGTGAGAGGAAGAGGAATTGTGAGCAAAGGTGCATGCAAGACGATTAGCGATATCGCGCTGGTCTGTGAGGGTCGCATCGCCATCGCGGAGGTGGCCAACGGAACCGGAGGAACGTTTCCCAGAAAAGGCGACGAATTGCTGCCCAGACTGTGGAAGAAGGGGTATGGACAGAGAGAGGGGACAAAACTCCGCCAAGCCTGCCTGCGCTGCTGTTTAAAAACAAACCGAGCACAAGCCCGGAGTCGTTTAAAAGAAAGCACATTATCAGCAGTGGGACAGCAGAAAGCATGACGTTGCACCCTCTTCCGCTCCCGCTGCACGGCCTGACATTCCTCTGTGAACCAGAGCACGCGAGGGCCGCGGCGACCCTTGCCAGTGGTGGGAACGACACATCTCACGACCCACTATGGGGCTGACAGTAAGTGGGACTGCCGTTATTGATCCTCATCGGCCGAGAAATTTGAAGAAGAAAGTGGGGCTGGATAGGCCACACCCTCAGAAAGAGCTCTGACAACATCACAAGGCAAGCCCTTGACTGGAACCCACACGGGAAAAGAAAAGTTGGCCGGCCAAGACAGACATGGAGGAGGTGCATGGAGGATGAAATGAAGGCAGCTGGATGGACATGGGCTCAGCTGAAGAAGACCGCCGCGAACCGAGTCCGCTGGAGGAGTGTCGTTAAGGCCCTATGTTCCCCGGTGGAACAAATGGATTAAGAAGAAGATCTTTATGCATGTCTCTTTTTTTTTTTGACACACACACACACACATGGACACTACAAAACGGACAAACACTGAACACAAAGTGAACATCATGTCCAGCATGGTCCCTACTCTATGCTATGGACTATAATATGTGCAGCATGGCTGTCCACAGACCATGATAACACCTTTTAAAGAGACGCACTACCTATCCTACTCACACAAACAAGCAAGCAGCAAGACTTGATAAACACGACCAGCCTAAACAACTCTGTCAAACTAATCTATAGCTGATGTCCCAACTCAGCCAGAACTTTTTCTGCAGACCTGATGTCTGCAGACCAAAGTCCACTAACTCTATGCACAAACCTATTGTGCCGCTGGTCAGCTTGTCCCATGTTCGGCAAACATGAAGTCATGTGCTCACTTGGGCATGTTTCTCTTACACATGCCTGCTCACACTAAGTGCTGCATTTCTCTTACATGCAGCGGCTAGTTTTAGTGCTGCATTTCCCTTACATGCAGCTGGTTAGTCTTAGTGCTGCATTTCCCTTACATGCAGCTGGTTAGAGTTTAACTTTAGTGCTACATTTCTCTTACATGCAGCTGGCTATTTTAGTGCTACATTTCCCTTACATGCAGCTGGCTAGAGTTTAATCCTTAGTGCTGCATTTCTCTTACATGCAGCTGG
>SMGT01016653.1:295676-316296 GCA_004794575.1 Lanistes nyassanus | reverse complement strand
TTTGACCAAGGAGATGCCTGGAGGGTTTCCCGACCTGCAAAACCACATTATGAATATCAGTACACATGGAGCAACGCATGCTCACCAAAAATAACATCAAAACCGCATTTAACAAACATAACAACGTATGCAGACACACTGAGGCCGAGAGCAGTGTGACGACATCAGTGCATATTTATCAACTTACACAGCAATGACCATAACACAGCATAGCATCAGCAATGTACACATAACAAAATTCACAAATCAGCTCACATGCCTACCACAATGCACACACACACACACAATGCACATAATCAACACAGACTGACATGGGTTAAATGGTTTCCAAACATTTAGTTTAGCTATACATGAACTACATCCATTCCTTTAGGGCACACAGCATCAGTCAAATCTGTGCGGCCATGACATTACATTATATATGGAGTACATATGGATATATTTCCTGCAGACTATACTTAATTTCTGTTAAAATTTGAAACAGTTAACTTGAGCATCTTTTAAGTGCATCCTGCTGCTTTTTCAAAATGTTGATTACCTCTGATAATCACTAGACGATACCAGTAAATGCAGTACCATTATCTGGAATCATGTGCTTTCGACAGTTTTAAGTTATGTGTTGCATGTGATGTTGAAGACAAGACATCATGCCAAGGTATAATCATACATTTAAATTAAAATCAAGAAATGAGTGATGATTTGTATGCTGCTGATACAAGTGTATCAGCATCTGAAATAACTGATTTTCTTAGTTTGATAAAGGTGATCCATGCTACGTGTATACAGTATTTCTATAGCAGACACACATTTGTGCTATAATGAATAACTTGAGTTCAATCTGAAAAGAATAAACTTTACAGTATGGGCAGGTAAGGTCAGGGATGAGGAGGGACAATGTAATTGTAAGACTAGTGATGAGACGAAGACAAATAAGGGGAGTTATTATGTAAAATAATAATCAGTTATTAAGAACTGCTATGTGTACCATGGTAAAATTTATCTGCAATTTACGGTTGACCATTTCAAAACTTATTAGCAATATATCGATGACCTGAGATTATGATGTACAAAAATTCCTGATCACCACAATGTTGATGGTTGTATTATCAAAGCATGTGTCCTATCAGAGTCTTCACTCAAGACTATGGGGATACTGGTTGATACATGTACCACACACTGGCAGTGGCAGGGACAGAGACAGTTCTAAGCGAGTGTACTGTATGTAGCGCTGTGTACTGGTTGCTTTATGACCCTGCTGCACTAATGTGAAAACATTATAAAAAATAACAAGGTGATGTAATAGATTATCATAATGGCTCAATAAATACATGTACTCTGAGTTACAAGATCATATTGACATGACAGTCCTCTGTGAAGCTTAAGGAAACTAAATGTGTGTGAAGTAAAGCAGTGCACTAAATCCCCAGGCTATGTATCATTTCTGTTCCAAATCATATTCATATTCGCAAGGTAAGAAGCAAATGCTTTCTTACAGATGTTGTCCTTCAACCTTTAACTGGAGTTCTTGAAATTTAAAGTAGTCAACATGAATGTTCTTCAACAATTCAAGTTCTCCTTTACTGTTATGCTTCTGCTTGCTGTGAAAGTATGCCAATTAAAAACATTTGACTACCCCTAGTAATTAAACCCAGATATTAATAAATGCAGAATCTAACTGCAGCTGTGTATTTTTGATGATAATGTTTTATTTTATTACATGCCATTGGAGATTTCCCATGCTAACAGTAACAGTGGAGATTATGCAGAGTGGGATTTATCAGATGAGTGGGTACCACCAATTACGTTACAGTGGCAGTTACAGTTGAGATTCACACAGCAGTATACAATACCCAGTATTGGGTTTCAGCATGTGTAAAATAACAGACATGGTGAGAATGGAATGTAAAAGCAAAACAAACAAAAAAAATCCTGTTGCAAAGTTTGTCACAAGCTAAAAAAAAAAAATGTCTAACCATCGGAGTTGTTGACATCCCCGTAAGACAGAATTATCTGAAGTAAAACATGAATATAAACAAGCCTTGGCTGCTGCTGTCTGAGGACAAAATTTATAAGATAAAACACTAACAGAACTGGAGATCGAGTGATATGTCACACTAAAGCTAATCATAATTCAGTGGTGGTGGTGGGGGGGGGGTAGTATAAACAAGCTTTGGTTGCTGCTGTCTGAGGACAACATTTATAAAGTAAAACACTAATAGAACTGGAGAGTGATTGATATGTCACACTATAGCTAATCATAAGCAGTGGTGTGGGGGGGGGGGTAGAATGAGCTTCGTTATCAAAACCCAGTCTCAATAGGCTCCCCAAAGTTTATTTAAAATGGAAAATATACTGTTGTTTGGGATGAATGTTGCTACTTAAAGAAACACAACTTTAAAATTTTTCATTGATTGATTTGTTTCAAGCGTCATAAGCATTTTGACTCTTGGCGATCTAGCGTTTTAAAAATTAGCTCGCCCTAAGGGACATCACTCTGGTCTCTCCATTTCTCAACGGTATGCGTGACTGCTTCGATCGCACGGGCGAAAATCAAGAGCAATTATTGAATTAATTCGGGCATTCTAACTTTAGTTTATACTAAAAGCTAAATAGCCACAGACTTTTTGAAGAAGGTAAATCTACAAGGGATGCTCCCCCTAGCCCCCGTCTGACAGTGAAACATTCACAGCCATGACTGGTAGTCACGGCTCACGCTGAATGTGAATGGCTCCCGATCATAACATCAACATGACTTAGTGTTTTCAATAGTAAAAAGAGTTTAAAAAAATTTTAGAGTAAAATGATTTGTTTCATTAAGGACCTATGGCTGTCACCCAGTGTAATAAAAGATTTGAAAGATTATCCAACGAAACCTAATACCGTGATCAAAACAAAAATGAAATGTAAACAACAGGCGAAATGCAACTCACCAGACACTCGGGCTAAGGTGCCCCTTCCGGTCAACGTTGGGCTTTTATACGGCGGGTCCACCGACGGGAGGGAGTGAGCACGCAAGGTGAACAGTTAGCACTCTTAAGTAGTCAAGTCTTCTTTATTCTGTCACCCTCGGAAGTAGTAAAAATACCGACTGCTTAATTAGCGAGTAGTATATTCGCACACTTGACAGAATCATTAACACACCCTACAGTTAACACTGACGCAAGCAGGGTTCAGTGTTTTTCCTATCTCGCACCTCTGCCAGAAAGTTTTGTCATAAAATGATCAATAGTTTTGCTCAATAGTCATTTCCAGTGTTTATATTTTTAGCAAACATGCAAATAAATGCAGGCAAAAGCAAAAACTGTAGCGTATACACACGTGCACAGTACGTCACACACGCGCATTTAGAAACTCTATCCACACTTGGAAGAAACATTAAATTATTGACGCGATGTATGAATGCTCGTGTTAGACAAGACTACGATCAGGTTTGGCTTTGCAGCAACATGTATTCAAACGCTTCTGAAGATAAACACCCACGGACCAGAGTCGAGAAACTGCGTTAAAAGAATTTTTGGTAATACAACGAGACAGTACAGTCCAGGAGAAATAACGAAGATCTTTGGCATGCCTGTCAGGGCGTACATGCACGTGTGGCATGTCTGTTAGTACGTACGTGCACGTGTATGTCTGTCGGAGCGTACGTACGTGCACGTGTGACATCCCTGTCAGGGGGTGTATGGTGAGGAGGATATAACAAAAGGAACAGAAGAACAAGCAATATACAGAAAGTGAATGAACAAAGGAAGGAGACAAAGGATCAAAAAAGAAGAAAGAAAAATTGTCTTTGCACGCGTGACAGGGAAACACACTTCAGACTCTATATACGTGCACCAATAGCAATAGACATATAGTAAGTTAAAAGAATATTGAATATTTGTTAAATTTTATGAAGAAAATGTTAAATTTAGCATTGTTGTCATTATTTTTGTGTTAGGAAGCAAAGTACTCATAATTTCACCTGCATGGACATTGTCATGTACATATGCATGCTCTCGTGCACACAAACACACACATATGCACATGCAAACATCCAGTCTCTCTCTCTCACACACACACACAATAAAATAAAGCAAGACATATAATAATTTGTTTAATTGGAAAAGAAATATGATAGTCATAAACAATGGTAACAAATCTGAATCCTCAGTGTATTCTAGCAAATAAAGTTTATTCCCCACATTTATGAATTCAGCATTCAACCATTACAATTTTTTTATAGGAGACATTTATTCAAAGCAGAACACTATGTTTAAATTAAACCATATAGCATATTTCATCATACATGTGGGCTTAAAAGAAGGTAAAATAAATATTATTGCACTAAAAACTCCCAAATTTAAATACAGTTTAAAATGACTGAAATAATATGAAGTCAGTACTCTGTGTGAATCTGAAATTTTTCTTTTGCTCTCTCTCCCCATCTTTAGGTAGACACACTTTGTGTTTTTAATATCTGACATCTTACAATACTGAAAATTCCTAGTAAAACTGTGTTTGGCTGTTGGTGTATCACATGTGAGCATACCTAAATATAAATGTGTTTGCTAAAACACCAGAAAAAATCCCAAACAAATCAAAATAAATTTAGGAAATAATTAAACTCATTTCCTCTCAAGCCTTTAAGAACTCTCAGTTGAGAGTGTGCAAGGGTTCACCTCAAAGCTGTTTCACATAAAAAAAAGTCACACATTGAAATTGTTAGGCCATCATCACAAGAAACAAAATTTACAGCCTTACACCTCACCACCTCACCCCACCAAACAAAAAACATCCTACAAAATCACAGAGCATGACTAACGGTGCACGGTTGTCTTTGACTAGTTTGATTTTTTAATACATAATCAACTTAGTAATGACTTGAAATAATAAAGCATTAACTGATAATAATTCTGAAAAGTTATTGTATTGCACAATCATCTGTTGATCATCTTTTCAGTTTCTTAGGAAGATTGCACCAGGATTCTTACATGTTTTCCAACTGATTCCAGAAACTTGCCCCTGTTGAGTTTGGTAGATTCATGTGCATCTTTCATCAAAGTGAAGACTAAGAGGAAAACAAGACAATTTTCTAGTCTTTTACATTAGATTATTCAAATCTTCTATTCAGTATTTTGTTGAACACATTTGGTATTAAACTGCCCTGAAAGAATCTGCACTTGTAAGAATCATAACAAATTATAAAACACATCAAAAATATAAGCTTGGCAAAATTTGCAAGTAGCATAACAGGGTTAAATTATAAAACATCACTGGATGGCAATATACCTAATGAGTCTAATGAACATTTTTGGGTAGTCATTTATTACTACAGAAGTTATTGCTGAGAAACTGTTAAGTAACTGAAGATCAGTCAAGAACTTTCTAAAATACATGAAGATTTTTTTCATGCCCTAGACATAATGGATTTGAATTTTCATAGTGTCTAAAATGTGACAGGTCTTAGATATATGTGGCAGGGAAAAAAAAGCATATTTGATTTCAACAGAGGGACCTGGATAGCTTAGATGGTGGAGCTGCAGACTAGCATGTGGAAGGTTGCTGGTTTGAATCCAGGGACGTGTGGCCAATGATTATTTCCTGAAGTTAAATATTATGCAGACTCCACTGAGGAATCTCCCTGCACATCAAACTGCCTGTCTGCACTGGCATCTTAGTGCAGTCTGGTGGTTCTTTCAGTGCATAGCTTAGTATTGCAACACCTGTCTGTAGCGACCCCTTAAGCTGGTGGACACTTCACCGATACAGACATAAATCAATTTTCAACCTACCCACCCCAAAAGAAAAAATATGCATTAGGACCACTTACCCCCATAGTGGGAAATCCCTGTGATGTGGAAGCACTGTCCCTCTAAAATAAAAAAAACAAAAAAACCAACCAACCAACCAGCCTTTGGTTTCAATGTTCAGATAAAAACATTCACTGCTGAGCTCGAGACCAAAACATCATGATTATGAGAAGTGGTTAAATATGTACTGCAAATGGCTGGAAAAGGTAACCAGTGCATAGCATGTTTACTCTGGATAGAACTGACATATTTTGGTGTTCTGAGTACAGCTGGGGCTGGAGGTTGGCAGTGGTAGAAGAAGGTGGCTGACTGGAAGGGATGCATGTTCACGACTTGGCATTGTGGGTGCACACAACAGCAGTGAACACTAGCTGTAAAAGCGGACAGGGAATGAAGATATGTGAGATTATGGTGGGACCGTGGGATGGTGATAAAGATTTAAAATATTTCATTAATATGAAAAATTGATAAGCTATAGCTGATGTACAGTGTTTTCATGACATAAAATGATTCATGTTACTTTTGTATAAGTAGATGAAATCCATTTGATTTCTTGTAAGAGGTGAGAAGGAGAACATGTTGCAAGGGTCTAAATTACCATTTACCATTGGTAAATCTGCCCCATAAGGAATGACACATAGCCAAAACGCTTTCCACTATGTCAGTCATTAAAAGACAAAACTGCAGAAGTAGTTAAACCTCTTTTGCTGTTGCCCTACTTTTTAAACAGTATCATATCTGTTAGTGCTTTTCTTTTAGGTATAACATGAATGCCATGATTTTATGGTAGATTGTACAAGGAATGTAGCTTGTTATGAAGTTTGTGATATTGCATTCATGTCTTCTTTTTCTTTCTTCTGACATGAAATTTTAAAACAGATGGCATTAAACTACCAACACAACAAATCACTCATTTCCCCTTACACACTTATGCATGCAAGTGTGTAAGTGAGGGATTCCCTCCAGTATGTTTCAGTAGCTATCAAAGATTGACATTGTATAAATGAACATCATTGTCGTCATCACAGTTTGATATTTTTTAAGATTTAGTCATTAAAAGAATTCTCATTTCAATTTTAATAATAAAATTCAAATACATGTCACATTTATGATGTTGCATTCCATCTTTAAATCCTAGTAGATTTGAATGTACACTTGATTGCATAAAAATGTTACAAAGCCGTGCACTAAGCTACCATTAAGCAAAGCATTATTTACTCAAAATTTCTGTTCTGCTTAGCTGACTTATAATGTCCAACATTTCATGTAGTCCTGTCTAATGCTGCTTTTAGGGTTTATATCTTTATAGAATGTTTCCATCATGAGTTAATAAGTCTATTTACAATGTCACTTAGACTTGTTCCATCTGTATATTAGTGCAGAGAAGATCATTTGGGGGTTGTACGGCACTGTCACATTTTCAGCAACCATTTTCATTCTTGATCCTAACTTTTTTTCTTTTTTTTTTTTGTAAACCATGCAGAGCTCTGTTGAGAACTGGAAGATCTGCACCCTCTTGATGTTGTTTTTCTCTGACATCAATTGGCACTTGCAAATCTTTTGTGTCAAGCGCAAGACTTTTTTTTATTATTATAAACCTAGTGTTTATTCTGCTGTTTCTTCTTTGGTTCCAGTTTATGAGAGAGTTGTCAATCACCTGCAAGTTTGGTCCCAAAGAAAAGGAACAGATTTTGGGTTAAGAAATCTGTTATAGAAGTAATTTCTTCTTCACCATTACCAGATGAGTTTTTAACACCACTGCATAGGGCTGTTATCTCCCCACCAGATGGGGAGTCAACTTCTATGCTTCTTCCCCTTCCTTGTGTTTATTTTCATGTAATTCTTGGCATCTGGTAATGGTAAATAAAAAGGTAATTTTTTAACCAGAGAAATTGTACTGCTCAAAAGAATTGAAAGACCAGCTGCACTTTGGCAGGCAGGTCTCAGATATGTGAAATTTTCAAGATCTCAGCATCTGACCCTATATGTTTGGATGCATCTTGTTTTATGCTGCAACTGTGTCAAATGTGTGAGGAGATCTGTGCTGGTGCATTTGTACACACCACACGAGGCTGTCAGAGGTGCACTCAAGAAATCAGATGTGTTCAAATCAAATGTGCAGTAGACTGAACCGTTGAAAAACTGCACTGCACATGCAAACCATTGCTAATGTGAGCAAAATCCAGTCACTGTTAAGGGACTAGTGGGTATTAATAGATGTAGACGAAAGACAATGCCTCTAAAATGACTTGGTGATGCTGATCATGGCAGGGCACTTGGGTGGCTGCAGGCATCCATCTGGGGTCCAGGAACTTAGCTGTAAAATGGGAAAATCTCATTTAGTCCTTGTGACGTAAGAGTGCTACAACCAGATGAAGTACCAATGAACGCAGATGACCAGGACACCCAGACAACATAACAGGTTTGTCCTGTCAGCTTTATGTTTATGGGACTAAACAGCCACCACTAAGACATCTGGCAGCATGAGGCTACCCTGCATTCAAGCCGACTTGCAGTTCAACCTGTCCTCATGCCAGCTCATACTTGGCTGGCCTGGGCTTGGCATCATCTGGCTTGGGACACATAAGCATTGTGCCAGAGTTCTCTTCACTGATGAGTCCCACTTTGCCAGATTGTTTCACAATGGCAAAATCTGCTTATGGAGGCCACTGGGAGGGAGCATAAACTGTCTGGGTGCAGGTCCATCATAGTTTGGGGAGGAGTGGTCATGGCCTACTGAACATGGTCTACAGTGATGACATTCTGCATCCCCTTAAACTGGCCGCACTGAAGGCAATGGGACCAGGCGCCATTCTCCAGGATGACAATGGCTGACCACACAGCAGCAACAAGTGACTTGCATGGACTGGGCAGCAAATTCATCAGACCTGAGCCCAACTGAGCACTTGTGGGATGTGCTGGACTAATGTGACCATACACCCACTACCAGCTGACTTTAACCCAGCTGTTCTTCTTCAGCAGAAGTGGCAGTCGATCCCACAGAAGACTAGGGACATTGGCTCAGTCCATGGGACAACAGTGCCTTGCTTGCAGGCCAGTTAAGGACAAACACGTTTCTGCTATACAAGAAGTTATCCATTACTGCGAGTACAGTTAGAATTCAGTTAAATGATCATATTAAAATTAGCAAAATGGATTGCTTTCTGCCGAGTTGACAGTTCTGCTCAACACATCCCAACGAAAATAGCCTATAAAATCTGTTGTGACTGAGGTAAACTGAAGATTTATTGTTAAGACCATTTTGTGTTTAGGCATCACGCCCCCTCTCCACCCCTACCCTTCCCTACCCTTTCCTACCAACCTGGCGATTGGCTGCCCCTCTTTTTAACCCTGTTTACTCACTGTCCCTTAGTCATTTTCCTGCTGTCCAGCCTATGCGCCACATCTACTGAAGCTAAGTCTTTTTCTTCTGTTTTCGTTGTTGTCGTTTTTTCGTCGTTTTTGTGTCGTCCTGATGAAGGGGTAGTGCCCCGAAACATGTAGATTGTCTTTGTCTTTGTCATGTCTTAGCTTGGTCCAGTTCCCTTGTTTTAAATTTAAGATAGATTTTACTCCAAGCGGCAGTCACCTGTTTTTCTTGCATGTTTTCAAAGTTTATCGGGTGATCAAAGTATCTTTTATTCCCCTCATAAGTGAACATTATGTGTAACGCCTCCTCCATGCGTCACACGCGCTCGTACCACAACATACCTCGATGACAACGACAAAGTTTATTAAGAAGCAAAATGAATAATTGGCGGAGGCACGGTGGTTCATCTAAAACGCTACTTCTCAAATCTTGATAGTCTAGTGGTTTTCTCTTGGACCTGTCTTTCGAATAATATCTTCACCAGTTTCTAACTTGCATATACTTTGCTTATCAGTTTCTCATCTTCGCCGTCCTATTGACCTGATCGGAGAATTACTTGTGGGCGACCGTTATATGACTATAGTCACCTCCCACATCTTACAGTTCAAACGATATCTGTAGCGGAGGGGGTGGGTCGTCTTCCTGATACCATCTGGCCACCTCGAGGAACAGCTCAAGCAATACTTCCTTCCACTGGCCGGCCATGATCCATGCCCGCAGTGTTGCCTTCTGTTCGGGCGGCTCGATGATTTCGTCCACCAGCAGTTGCAGGTGTTCGTGCACCAGACGCTCGGGCAATGTGCTTACACCTTCCATCTCTTCATCACTGCTGCCCAGCCATACGCCGCTGCCAGAGGATTTAAGGACGAGCAAAATTTCGCCACGAGGGCGTTCGGGCCGGCTTCCTCTATCGTCTTCCCATGCTTCCTTCGCCTTCCCAGGCCCGTCCGTGGGCCCGTCCTCTCTAAGTCGTCGGCAGGCCCGCATGTATTGGGGTGAGAGGCATCCGAATTAGTCTAACGAGCCTCCCTCATTAGCGAGTCTCCCGTCAGCGCTGGCGATCAGCTACCTTCTGACGGCCAGATTTATGTTGTTGTTTTGGACCCACTCGAGCGGGGTAATTGCGCCATTATCCTTAACTCTCGAGGTCGACCTTTGACTAACTTGGTCAAATCCCCTGGGCTTCCCGATCATTCAGCCATCTTGGCGGTTGCTAATCGCAGGCCGCCAATTACCTTCCAACGATTACTAGGACTCGCCTACCAGTACGGCTCACGTTTGCCGTATCGTCTTTCGGGCTTCCCCCAGCACATGGCTAGTCCGAGAAAGGTCAGTCCCATTATGCATCCACGCCTTGTCTTTCGCCACATGACGAGTAGCGAGGGACTAATAGCAGTTTCATTGTTACCACGATTAACCTGTCCTCCAAATCATACAACATATACTTGCTATATACGCACCAGGCACGCGTATTGTTATACATGTCTGCAAAAAAAAAAAATTAAAAGAAAAGGTAAAAAGGATTTTTTGGTTATTGAGAAGCCATCCCCTCTGTTTATGTATGCACATGTAGATGTATGTACATGCATATATGTATGTACATGTATGTGTGTTTTTAGAAGAAGAGCAATGTCACTAATACAGTCCAGTGAGACGAAGAGTTTTGCTACCTTTAAACCTTCCCTTTAATATTTTTTTTCACCTTTTCTTACCAGTCATTTCATTTAGCTGTCACGGGTTCCGGGGTTTAGATCGTTAATATAATAATAGTCATTGGGCATATTTCTTTGTTTCTTTATTCTTTTTAGTCAGTATAAGGAGAGAGAATCTGTGTGCGTGAAGTGCTACCCTCTAGCCCGAACCGAAATTACTTTTGTAAGACGACGTACACATTAGCGCATTAATTCACCGCTGGTGTGTACCGATTACAAAACCCAGAGTGGGAAGTGGTTCTTATGGCCTACAAACATGATCGGCGATGGGAAGAATGATAACTGTGTAGTCGAATCTTGCAATATGCCGATATCATTCTGGCCCTTATCATTCACTCCCTTTTGTCGGATGATTTTAATTTGCAAAAACAAAAAAAAAGTGTTAATAATTTCAATACAAAATATACATCATCTTCATGCTGTTATGACTGACAGGCTGCAACCCCAGAATTTTATATTATGCAAGAAGCTAGGGTAAATATATCCCCAAGTGTTTAAATATTTTGAGACAGAGCTTTTAAAATAGTAGATTTTCATTTAAATTCTTATCCAATGCAAATCAAAGGAGTTACAGAGGCGTACATCTGGCTTTACTAAAATCTATGCCGAAACCATAAACAAATAACGTTCTCAACTCAAAAATTTAGTGTTAAGGAGTAATAAGATCACAAACTTCGCAAATTCAAAAAAAAAACCCTGTCAACTGACGTTGATAATCATCTAATTTTTCTTCAGTTTTATTACAATCAACCTCAGTAAAGTGCAGAAATTATGCAGATGAAAGTAAAGTTTATCGCCATCATAAAGAAATTCCGCCTATGAGATTTGACACACAGAATATTAAACTATAATCTGTGCCGAAGTCGACACAGGTGAGCTTCTAATCAAGAACACATAGCAGTCATATATGTGCTGACCCAAGCTGCGTGCACATCTGTCACCAAGGATAAGCCAAGAAGTGATACAGTTTCCAATCTCATTTATTTCTGTGGTTGAACCATGATCATGACCTTGGGTCAGTATTGTAATACTACAGTAAAACCTCCCTTATAAGACCTTCCCATCTACGACTTCCTCCAGTATACGACCCAAAACATTCTGAGGGAGACCATTTACTATATAAACGACCTCCCATTTACGACTCCATGCTTAACCCCACCAGGGACCGACGAAAGTGGCCAGTTTTGCGCAGTATACATTATACAACTTTCCCTAGTCGAGCGGAAAAAAAGTTTTTGCAAAGATGTTCACTGAGAAACGAGAAATATCGACCAAAGCCCACGAGAAGCACAAAAGAACTGTTTTAAATCTAAAAAGGAGATTGAAAGTGCTCCTAACAAAGAAGCAACAAAAGGAAATGGCAGTAAAGGCTGCTATAGTTTGTACAGTTCGCACCACGTAAATAAATCTGTTCTCATAAAGAGACGCCCCTCTCTGCTCCTTGCTAGAACCAGACTCATACTGCCTATCTCTCCATCGTGTCCTTTGCCTCTGGACACAGCTTACTGGAAGGGCAAGCTCTCTCAC
This sequence comes from Lanistes nyassanus, assembly GCA_004794575.1. NCBI lineage: Eukaryota > Metazoa > Mollusca > Gastropoda > Architaenioglossa > Ampullariidae > Lanistes > Lanistes nyassanus. Next base: position 303,898 of record SMGT01016653.1, on the reverse strand, counting down.
GAAAGTCGCAACAACCACCGCACGCTGTGCTATGCTTCTGGGTCAACTTCGACCTCGGAACTTGCTCTCCTAGAGCTCAGTTGCAGGCAGCCTTCGTTTAAGGCTGGATCTTTGCCTCTCCTCTCGACAGTTGTCCCTCGATCTCCTCCTTTACGTTCTGCAGTTCCTCCTCTCGCCCGGTTTGTGTAGAGATTTCCCACAGCAGAGGAACACGTGTAAGAGTTGCACACCAGTCTTGAAGAATCATGCAACACCCTCACAGATTTCCTTGCACGGCGGCAACCGGCTTGCTCAAGACACGTGTCACTAAAACTAAAACTAAAACTTCACACAAGTACAGCAGAATGGGACACACTTGGTTCTGCGGCAAGGCTCAACACCATCAGCCTTCAGCAGGCTTCACCACAAGACACAGCAGATCTCCAGCAGAAGGTATAGCAGACGGTTTGGCAAAAGCTCTTCACGTAGGAGTTTTGGCAAAAGACCTCTCACAGGAGATTTGGCTAACGTTGACTTGGCCTTTCAAACCAGTCCTTTTATTCTAACCTTTCATTCGTACATTACTGCATTCACACAAACGTGGTCATCGAGTTACATCACACAATCAGGACAGAGACAGCAGAAGCCACATCCCGCGATAACTACAAGAAACCGCCACTAAATGCATGGACATCTCGAGTAGGCACACCTTATATTAACAATATGCGTCTTTTGTGGGTTATTTAGAAATAGACTACAAAGCAAGTGCAGCACATTGCACGTAGAACAGAGATGCAGACTAAAATCCCAAGACTGCAGGATGGACATAATTGATAGGTCAGACAATAGCCGTCACGCACTCAAGTAACTCCATACAGAGACAACATGAACCAACACATTCACGCCACACTAAATTCACCAGGGATGTAACTGCCCATCATAGCCACGCATGCAGACCACGAGCATTCAGCACCTGCCATGGGGGAGGGACTATATAAGCCTTGGTAGCACCAGTGGAAGGGGGACCATCAGATGGAGGTAGGAGATGGATATTGAGACGGATAGACGCGTATAGGTGGAAAAGTGTTAGAGTTGGTAAAATGGATGTTACTGTCATGCCATGGAACGTCGTGCTGGCTAATAAAATCGTATTGAGACCAAACATGCGCAGGCGTTGAAGTTATGGACGAGTGAGTGGTGACGTGACATTGCTACCTTGCAACTATTTTGCGGTAAGGTACAATTGTACATTTCTCTTTGCGGTGCCGCGCTATGTCACGTTCTGCTTTCGTGGTGCCCGTGACTTCTATGGGTTCACCATCCGCTACACCCTGCCCGGGGCAACCAAGCCCTTGGTAGCTGACTTTATGCATTAACAGTTTTCTTTTTGATGCGCAATCTCCACCTGCCTTACTAACCATACCTGCCATCTGTTTGAGCTGTTGTTACGCTCCCAGCTGTGCCCCAGGGTCATCAACATCTTGACCCTTTCTCTAGAGCCACCATCCACACTAGAGGTGTGAAGAGGGACCCCCCTGACAGAACCTATGCTCACCCGACCTGATTATTACGTCAGCAAGCTATAGATGGTGGCTTATGCAAGGGGATTAGAGGCTTAATTAAAGCAAGAGGGTTGTGGATGAATCGATACTATAGATGCCACCAGGCGATGCCACCATCTTCCATGATTCGTGTGAAAACACAAGGTCACCAGCAGATGTCTCTGTGAGGCAGGGTGGACGGGAACGTGGTAATCCACCATGTAAACGCGCAGAACAACTGGAACCAATCAAATGACGAGCTCTATTTAAGATGTGTAACAAGCGGAGCCAATCAAATGGCGAGCTATATTTCGAAGGTCTTTCAAGGGGCGGGGGGGGGAGGGAGAGGGGGATGTTCCGAGAGGAGGGGGATTAAGGGGAAGGGGTGGGGTTAGGGTGGGGGGTAGGCGTAGGGGATAGGTGGGGGTTGGGGGAGGGGTGGGGTGGGGTATAGGCAGTAAAGATCTTCCAGGAAACTGCAAGGTTTTCAGTGGTGACCCTACGAGATTAGCATATTTTACGTGATACTGTATTTTGATTGGCTCCAGTTTTTCTGCGCTTTTTCATGCTCGCGGCGGCCTGTAGATCCAGCGACACGGCCAACATGCAACCTAGGATAATACATCTAGATGTATAGTCCTAGATGCAACTGCTGTTCGATCTTCCGCCGTTCTTTCCATCTGGAAATGGGGAGGGGACAGAAAGGCGTTCAGGTGGAACAATTATCGAGGATCGGACGCCATCCTTGGGGTTTTGGCATAAGGAAAAGGTGTGCATAAAAACCAGGTTTGGCTGGTTTGTGAACGATCAGCAAAACCTTGGAGATCATGGTTTGGTTTTGATTTCCTGCCGGAGCGGAGACAGATTGGGTGTATCGGAGGTAGGGGAGATCCAGAGGACAATAATAAATGCGAAGTCTAAAACAATCTCCCTCGAAATACAATACGAATACGTATTATTGATATTGTCAATGATTGCAGACATTCAAGTCTTATAATGACGGACACACTACACTCAAATTGACAATTGTTTTAAATTCAATTCCTATACTAATGCTGTACTAGTGTACTAGCTCAGTAGCTGAGCGAGAAGCCCCGTCAGGTTCGATTGTTTACTATAGTTTTTTTTTATTGTCATATCACGGTATTGAGTATACACGATACAGATCTAATAAATTATTGTCAAAACATTGCTAACACCAAAGATTTTTTTAGCACATTTTTATCTACTGTAAAATCTTTTCTAACGGACCTTGCATGAAGCACCACCGCTTATTATAATGCGCTTCAGCTGCCTGTCTGGTTCTTCGTCTTACTTTAAAAAATATATGTATATATAATAGCCTTTAACTAGCGGCCAATCTTAAAATGTGAATACATTTGATGCTGCATGGTTAATTCTTTCTTGACATTTTGGCATTTTAACAAACCAGAGATAAGGTTATCTCTGAACAAACCAAGTCGATTGGGTTAGTTTTTAGTTACGGGTTTCCACGGGATATGCGAGAATTAAGAGAAGACCGTATCGGCGCATGCGTTCTACAAATAAATTGTAGAATTAATATAACGTACACAAAGTTTCACTGTATAGAAAAATAACGCAGGACTGCATCAAATTTTTTTTTTCTTATAGCGAAAACCTTCAAGGGAAAGCACTCTAGCCACGGTGACCTTTCTGTGTAAACAAAATCAAAAAGTTTTGCACATTTACTATTTTAAGGGTGAAGCTTAATGGATTTAATATATTGGACTGGCTACATTGCTTTAAATAGCAGTTTGTTCCCTGCCAGAGTCATCAACATTTATTCTTCATGTTTAAAAGAGTAAGAGAAAATGTCATTAGCCGCCCCTGGCCAAGTGCTGAAATGCAGTAGGCGGGAAATAGGTCTGTCTTCAGCACAATTATACTTTTGTTGCCTGTCTTAAATTGGTCACGTTGCCCTTTCATACTTTCAGAAACAGTCATCTTTTAAGGCTGCTGCAACAGCAGTTTGTGAGAGGTTTTATTTATTCATGACAACGTTTGTCCCTTAGGCCTCTTAAAAGTGTTCATACACTTTTTAAGAAGGCCTTTTTTTAAAGTATCATTGCGGTTAATAGAATGTTTCGATTTAAAATAGTTACTACAGTTACTAAGTTTTAGGCAGCTATTTTGTCTCCTAATTTATTAACTCAACGTTGTTGTACCTTGAACAAAAGTTTCTTTGCTGTCTTAATTAGTCTTTTTTTTTCATGGCCCCTAAAAAAAAGAGATGTAATTTGCCCCCCAAGCCAAGCGGAGTAGGCAGGAAGTATCTAGAGGACAACTTTTCCTCAACAGATGTTTCTGATACCTGTCTTAATGGTCACGTTGTCCTTTCATTCTTTAAGAATGAATCATCTTTTAAAGCCACTGTAGCAGCAGTTAGTGAGAGGTTTGGCTGTTGTCCTGGTTATGATCGTGTTCGCAACCTGGTGCTGAAGGTAAAACCCATGATAAACTCTTCAATATATTCTAATGAAAAGCAAAGGTTTGAGAAACTCTGCCACACTCCTTTTGATTTTGGTCCCACCCATAAGCCAGTGCCTGAGCCAGAATCCGCAGTGCAAGTAACAAGTAGGGAACATGAACCATCTTTTGAAGAGGCAGGCCCTTCTACTTCTGCCCTTTCTCCATCACCAGCTCTGAGACTGGGGACCAAGGACACGTCACAAAGAATGCAGCTGATGAGAAAACGGCTGCTTTTCCAGTCCAAGTCAGCTGCCAGCATGAAGAAGTACTACAAGGACCAGATAGCAAAGTTGAAGGGCAAGATAAAGAATAACCCAACCACCATCAAACACTTGAGACAAAAAGTAAAGAGACAACAGGATAGGATCACGTTACTGAAACACAAATTAAGCATCGTGTCTAAATCAGGGTCAAAGCTGGAAATCACCCGTTACAGAAAAATGAGTCAGGTGTGTAAGCAGAAATGCGAAAATCAGATGAACAAATTGAAAATTGACTTTGAAAGGAGGCTTATGGAAAAAGAATTAGATTTTGAAAGGAGGCTTACAGAAAAAGAACTAGATTTTGAAAGGAGGCTTACAGAAAAAGACCAAGAGTTTCAAAGTACGCTGGTGGAAAAAGATAAACAGATTCAGCAGTTGATAAAAGAGAAGTAATTGCTGTGTGAAGGTAAGCTAGTTGTATTCTTAGAAAATGGACCCCACACCAAGAATGCAGTTGATGAGAAAATGACAGCACTTTGTCCAAGTCAGCTGCCAGCATGAAGAAATTCTACAAGCAAAAGAAAGCAAAGTTTGAAGGAGAAGATAACCCAGCCAGCATTAAGCACATGAGACCCCCCCCCCCAAAAAAAGATGACAGCAATCTTAATTTTTTGCTTCTTTCCAAGATGTGTTATTTTTATCTAATTTTGCTTTTTTTCATGTTCACATAACTGTAGGTTGATGTGTTTTAGAAAAAGTAAAGCAATTCCAATTTCATTTAAAAATTTCTCAATATAAGATAAATTATTGTATACATGTTTCCATATTTCTCTGTTAGTGCAGTCTGTTTCCTAAAACTTTTGTCCAATTTCCATTCAATGAAAAACTATACACATTGTTTTTTCACCTGTTTTTAATTCTTCGTGATTGGCGCTGTCTTCGATGTATGTGTTTTTATGATAATCACAACACTGAATAGTGTTTCATTATGTTGATAATATTTTCCTTTTCTTACAAAATATAAAAAGAAGAGATGTCTTGATACTTAACTAATGACTTATGATATTTTAAAATTTATAAATTATTCTAATGAACATGGCTTCTTCAGCAGGTGAAGTCTAGTAACAGATCACTAACTGTAAAAATGTATCATCAGCAAAAGTTTCTTACAGTTACATGTTTTTATTTCCTTATTGCACAAAGGTTTTCAAAGACTTAACCAGGATGTTTATTGATACATGTTTTCAGCTTAACAACAAATGAAAGGAACTGTTGAAAGAAGAGCTTTATTTCTGCATACAGCTGGCCTCATAATTCTTGTTGCATTAATTAAAATACATCTGGCCATATGTGTTAATTTCTCACATGACACTGTATCACATATAATACAACAATCTGTATTCAACAAATAAAAAAAATTAAGGCAGTGTGATTTTATCGTTGCTGATTGCAGTTTGCATTTTCCCCACTTGTACACATGAGACTTGTGAGGGCTGACTATTTCAAGAACAAGATTTTAGCTTTTGTACTTTTTATCATCCTTGTTGAGGAAGCTATAAAATAAAACTACAAGCAACATGTCAACAAAAGCTTTATATTATAAAAGTATTTTTTTGTTAAAAAGACCTACAAAATTGTCCAGGATAATGCTGACCTTGAGGAAATCTTAGAGTTGAATTAGTCTAGTATTTTCAGAACGACTAATCTTTAATCTTAAAAATCTGAAAACTCCAAAAAAGTCTATCAGCAGAAGTCTTTTAGTCTATCAGCATTGGTAATTGAAGAGTCTATCAGCATTGCAGCAATAACGTTAGAGATGGAAATTAATTTTCTACAACCAGTTCAGTCGGAGCCACCAGCATGGGACAGCTCAAATGTCAGCATTGTACAGGCAGCCAGGTGAGATTTTGCAAAATAATAAACTAGGTGCACTCAAGTGCACTGAATGTTTATGAGATCTTTTAGTGAACCTCACACTGAGACCGATAAAAGGCAAATATTACTGTGACCTTAATTTTTTGAGTTGCTGACTGTTGAAAAACACTTTTAGACAGTTTAACACAAAAAGTCCCATTACAATGGCCACATGGTGTGGACTGAAATAAATTTTTTTAATAAAATTTAGATACTTGCCCCCACCCCCAAAAATTAAAACCATCTTTTGTAGACTGTAGGCCTGTAGCACATATATTTTTCGCTTGTTACTTCTCATTCACTAGTGAAAACTCGTTTGCAATGTTGTTTCCGCATCCCATTAATGTATGGGATTCATGCAAAGAGAGTGATTACCAAAACCTTAAGACTATGATAAGCAACTCCCTGGAAAGCATAATAATTTTGAATCAGCACAGCTGTGTGGCCAGAACATGATTTAAACATTTTTAACAGGCACTTTTTCTTTTAGCCTTGTGATAAATAGCATTTTAATGAGATTTATTTTGATTGCTGTTAGTAAAGTTTGAGAGAAGGATCTTCCACTTCCAGTGTCTTGTGTGTGTAGGAAACTTTTGTCCCCTACCATTGCCCCACTCCTTTTGTTCCTTAGTTGACAAATATAGCCATAGGTCGCTAACGAAATGATTCAATTGGAAACATTTTCTGCAGTTCGGGTGAGGAATTTTTTTAAAAATAAAAAGTACAGTGTATATAGGAGTGTTTTATCATGTTTGTCAGTTGAAGTGCACTTAGTGGCCAAGTGGTTTCCATGCACCTTGGGTCCTCCACTTGCCCATTCAGTTTTCCTATTGGTGAAAAGTGTAAACACAGCAGTGATATCTAGGAGATGTTGCATGTGAACACCAGTGAACTTGTAATCCCATGGCCTTTGACACCATAGACACATCTCACTTTGCTTCAGAGTCTTTCTGCCCTTTATGGCATCTCTGGCACCACTCTCAACTGGTTCACTTATCTTTCTAGCAGGACTTCGACTACACATCCAAATATTCTCTCTTTCTTTCAGCATCCCTCAGTGTTGAGTTCTTGGGCTCATACTTTTCATTCTCTAAACAAACCTCTCCTTTTTGCTTCAATGTTACCCAATCCAGACAATGCAGACTTGCATCTCCGATGTCAAAAAATGGATCTCTGAAAACAGACTGAAACTTAATGATGATAAATCAGAGACTCTCCTAGTTTGCAAGAAAACAGACTGCATTCGTTATGCCTTGCCCCTGACTATGCAGGTGGGAACTGCAACCATAGGTCTTGCTTTGTGCTGGTGACTTGGAGTTCATCATTACTGATGACATGTTCCTAGACAATCAGGCGTCCAACAGCTGTAGGGCTGCCTACTTTGAATTACACTGGATTCATCTGATTGCTAATATCTCTCTGTGAAAACCACTGACATCTTTGTCTGATCCTTCATCTAGTCAAGACTTGATTATGCCTTGGTTCCTCGCTGTTCTCAGAGCTCGTAAACATGACCACGTCACAGTCTAAGGACTCTCCACTGGTTGCCCATTTAGGCATGCATCAATTATAAAATTTCAACCATGTTACAAATTTCTCTCTGTCTGTTCTCCAGCATACTTCTCCGATCCATCCAGCCTCTGATGACCGTCTGTTAGCTGTACCCTGCAAAAGCACAAAGAAATGGCAAATGCACTCTCTCCTTCCATGCTGTGATGCAATGGAACTCCCTATCATCTGAGACATGCCAGCACAGTCCAATCCTTCAAAGGTGTCCTCAAATCACACTTGTATATTCAGCATCTTGACTAGCTGCTCCACTCGTCTGTTCATCGCTGGCAGTCTCTGAATAGTACTGTATTGTTTTGGCATGTGTTTGTCTGAGTGCATGTGTGTCTGCATGTGCCTTTATGTACTTATTCTGTCGGGCGCTGTAACAATACTACCCGTTCTCATTCAATCGAACAGACGCCAAACTAGCTGAGTGCGCGTCCCAAACTTTATTCGTTGAACAAAAACCGTTGCAGGTGGTGGCCGGCTTCTCATGCAACCTGTTCCATAGTCTAGTGGCTATTATAGGACCTCTTCTCTCTCA
>SMGT01016653.1:280996-294829 GCA_004794575.1 Lanistes nyassanus | reverse complement strand
TTGGTGACGATTGCTAAATTAAATCTACATTTACAAGATCGCCATAAACAAGTTGTCCAGTAATTCTGGATAAGTCGAGTCCAATAAGATAAGGTACCGCCCGTCGTGACATATCTGTTAGTGCTTTTCTTTTAGGTATAACATGAATGACATGATTTCATGGTAGATTCTTTCTTCACACATGAAATTTTAGACAGATGGCATTAAACTACCAAAATGACGAATCACCCATTTTTCCTTACTTATGCATGCAAGTGTATGTGTAATTGAGGGATTCCCTCTAGTATGTTTCAGTAGCTATCAAACATTGACATTGTATAATTGAACATCATTGTCATCATCACAGTTTGATATTTTTTAAGATTTAGTCATTAAATGAATTCTCATTTAAATTTTAATAATAAAATTCAAATACATGCAACAGCTATGATTTTGAATTTCATCTTTAAATTCTAGCAGATTTGAATGTACAGTTGACTGTATATAAATGGCACAAAGCCATGCACTCGGACATCATTAAGCAAAGAATTACTCAAATAATGTCCAACATTTCATATAGTCCTGTCTTGTGTTGCTTTTATAGGGGATATCTCTACAAAATATTTACATAATGAGCTTATAAGTCTATTTACAATTTCACTTAGATTTGTTTCATCTGTACTAATGCAGAGGCCATTTTGGGGTTGCACAGCTCTGTCACATTTCATTCTCAATCCTAGCTAACTTGATTTTTTGTACACCAGAGCTCTGTTGAGAACTGGAAGATCTGCAGCCTCTTGATCTTGTTTTTCACCGACATCAATTGGCAGTTGCGAATCCCTTGTATCAAGCCCAAGACTTTACATTTTTAAAAATTACAAACCTAGTGTTTTTTCTGCTGTTACTATGACTTCTTTGGTTCCAATTTATGAGATAGTTGCGTCAGAACCCGCTGGTTGTCAATCACTTGCAAGTTTCTGTCATTAAAAAAAGGAAAAGAATGAGTTATTTTGGGTTAAGAAATCTGTTATAGAAGTAATTTCTTCACCATTACCAGATGAGTTTTTAACACCACTACCCACCACTGCATATGGCAGTTATCTCCCCACCAGATGGTTAGTAGACTTCTGTGATTCATTCCCTTTCTTGTGTTTATTTTCATGTAATTCATGGCATCTGGTAATGATGAATAAAAAGGTAATATTTACCAGAGTAATTATATTTCTCAAAAGAATTGAAAAAGCAGCTGCACTTTGGCAGGCAGGTCTCAGATGAGTGTAATCCTATACATTTGGATGCATCTTGTTGCATGCTGCAACAGTGTCAAATGTGTGAGAAAATCTGATGTGCTCCCAATAAATTGGACAATGTGTGCAAATCAATTATGAGCATGTGACTGAACACTTTAAAAACCATGCTCCACGTGTAAATGATGTGTAACGAGCACAATTCAGCAACCATTGAGGGACTGGTGGGTATTTTGGATGTAGGCGAAAGACAATGCCTCTAAGATGACTTTGTGATGCTTATCACGGCAGGGCAGTTGGGTGGCTGCAGGCATCCATCTGGGGTCCAGGAACTTAGTCACCATTTGGGAGAATCCCATTTAGTTACTGTGATGTTGCTAGAGTGCTACAACCAGACAAGAAGTGTCAGCGAGCGCAGATGGCCAGGATGCCCAGACAGCATGACAGGATTGTCATGTTTGGTTTATGGCAAAGAACAACCACTGCCAACACATCAGGCAGCTAGAAGCTGTAAAGAAATTTGTCAGCAGCCAAATGATTAGGAACTGGCAGCATGAGGCTACCCTGCATTTAAGGCGTCCTGCAGTTCGACCTGTCCTGATGCCAGCTCATGCTTGGCTCGCCTCACCTGGACTTGGCATAATCTGGCTTGGGACACATCAGCATTGGGCCAGAGTTCTCTTTGCTGATGAGTCCCACTTTGCCAGATTGTTTCACAATGGCAAAATCTGCTTATGGAGGCCACTGGGAGGGAGCATAAACTGTCTGGTTGCAGGTCCATCATAGTTTGGGGAGGAGTGGACATGGCCTACTGAACATGGTCTACAGTGATGACATTCTGCATCCCCTTAAACTGGCCGCACTGAAGGCAATGGGACCAGGCGCCATTCTCCAGGTACAGTCTTAAAAAGGATACCAGTACAGTATACAAGTACTGGTCTTCATACTGTTATGTACTGCATGGGACATAAACTGGTTAATAATAAATCTTTATGAATTTTGAACTAGCGCTCTGGAACAGTGATCACACCTATACAAGAGGGTACCCCTTATAGTGCGTACAGTTACAATTTAGTGGAATGTTAATGTATAAGTATAAAATTAGCAGAAAGGCAGCAGTCTGCCACGCTCAACACATCCAACCTATGCCAGAACATCAAACCTTTCTATAAAACCTAGCTGCAGTGATTTCAAGCAAAGTTTAATGCAAGTGAAAGACTCCCTGTCCATGATTCTTATACTGACATCGATGGGTATAATAGTTTATCGGTATGGCACTAAAATACTGTTCTGTGTACTGTTATGGCTTTCCGTATTGGTACCCACCTCTGCTCTGACTTTTGCATATTTTGTGTCCTTCATGGCATGGAATCTTGGAATGAGAATAGCCCATAGACTGCAGCTTTATTTTTACTACCATTTTGTGTTTTGGCATCATGTAGCACATGCAGTTTGCACAGTTTTTCAATTTTCCTGAGCATATAGTTTTTTGGATGCAATGAAGCAAAGTCCCCCTCCCCCTGATATATTCAGTTCAGTTGCAGAAGCCAAGCACCAAGCTTTTTCTTTCTAGCACATGATCTGCTAGTGGAGATAATTTCCCTTTGCGCTGTTGGGTAGTCATAAAAACTCATGGCATCTGGTAGGTGCTGAAAGAAACTTTTTTACTGTTAAAAAATACCTTTTTCAATCATAGCCAATTGTAATAATATGTATGAACGATGTAAAAAATTATAATTACCGAATGTAACTTTTTGTATCTGCTGAAGCCTTTACCGTGTTAGGCTGCTCTAGTTCTGAAACAGACCATGATCAGTAAAAGCTTTTACTGGATTTGAATAAACTGCCATAAAACTAACATTCTACAATCTTTGAGTCACAGTAACTGCCCTGCAACATGTTTTATGTCTGATTGCAAGATAAGAATGTTGATATGGTTTTCTTGAAGGAGTTGATGCTAGTGGGCAAAATGGGGTCATTGCATGATGGTAGCTCCTAATATCTAAGTTGCCTTCCTTCATCAACATCCTTTTCTCTTCCATACCCACCTTGGTTGCTGCTGATACAGAGGGTCATAGGTTCAATTTTTTTTTTGGTGTTCAGCTTTTTCTTTGCTTACTTCGTTTTGTCATTTTGATGTGGCAAATATTGTTGGAGAAAATGTTTAATGCACACCATTGAAGATGCACTGCACATTGAGTATATATGTATATGGCTGTAACCAAGGTTTCACAAGAAATCTTCTCTGAACTCTTATTTTCCCTTTACAGCAGTAATGGCTTATTCTATTCTTTCATACTTTTCTCTTGACATAATACATCCAGGACAACAAATAATGCAGCATTTACATCAAAATATTCTGTCCACAGTTGACAGATCAATGTACACCTACATTGGTGATTTATGCATTTTTTAAGGTTTGCAACTGTGTCGTATTAGTTTTTATTTCACTTCTCCAATTATGGAATATGTGAGATATCCACTTAATACATTTATTTTGGATGATTTTGTAAGTCCGTTGGCATTCCACGAACTCCTTTTTAATGCTTGCTTTTCCGTATAACAGATTATGCAGATAATAAATTTGAATTTGGTGGTATTTTTGTACATTTCTGAAAATGAGAATTACAGTTATTATCGTTAAATAAAAATTTCATTATATTGTAACAGACTGGAAAATGTATGTCAGTGGTTTTTGATTTGATATGAATGGATCTGCCACGTTCCTTTCTTTCTGCCCTCTCTTTGCTACGTGTTTGGGTACGGTAAGCTCCCTTGGTCACATGCGTCTGCATGCAGGTATGTTGAGTGCTGCCAGTACTTCTTGTTGGAGTTATCTAATGGTTATTATATAAATGGCTGCTGTGTATTGTAGTTTCACTGCAGTCTCATTATATATTCAAAATAATGTAGGATGTTTGCTATGTGAGAAACAGAATGGTTCAGTACATTTCTTCACATGTTGGTGCAAAAATCAGGTGATTTCTGTCAATAGTATGTGATGGAGCAGGTTGCTCCGCAAACTCTCTTCTCTCTCTCTTCCAGACCAAGGAAATCTTTCTGAGAGGCCTTCTACATCTTTTATTTGAGGCCACCGCTGCTGCCACCCGCCTTATCCTCCGCTCACCTCGCCTGCCCCTACCGCCCGTTCTCGGCTCTCATGGCGTCCGTCTTACATCATCTCTTCTGTGTCTCTCCTTGCTTCATCACTACTCTGAGACGTCCCTTTGTCCGGCCCACACCCCGCGAGGGGAGCATTGCCAGCTACAGCAGCTAGCAGGTGGAAGTGCGGCAGACACCGCATTTTGTGTTTCTTACACGTACAAACCTCAAAATAAAAGACCTAAGAATATATCTGCAGAAACATTGAAAATATGTGATGAATAGTGTGCGCTTTGCTTTCCTGTTAGTGTAAAAGACAGTTTAGCAGAGTGAGAAGGAAATAAAGATAATTATGTTAAAAGGCAGTTTAACTAGCTAATGTGAATAGAAAAAGATTAGAAATATGCCTAAAAACTAACCTAATCTATTAAGACGTTAGGTGAGTTTAGTATCTACCAAAAGAGTAAGTTGAGGAGAATCAGACGATTTTAATTGTTAGTAACTGCAACTGTCCTAGAAGAATTTAGAGATGTCTAAAGAGAGTGAGCCTAGCTAATCTCATCTGTCCCGTAGCCGTGGCCGTTGGGGCACCACTGAGGACTTGGCAACCAGCATCTTCCATTTTTGTCTGTCTTCTGTCATTCTCTGGGTGTCAGGGAAGGTCAGGCCCGTCCACTCTTGGCTGTTGTTTTCCCATCGTTTTCTCTGCCTGCCTCTCTTTCTTGCTCCTTGTACTGTGCCTTGCAGGATGATTTTTGCAAGTCCTGATGATCTTGACATGTGCCCATACCATTCCAGTTTGCGCTTTTTGACAGAAGTCAGCAGGTTTTCATGTTCGCTAATAACTTGCCGTATGCTGTTTCACACTGCTTCATTGGTGATGTGGTCTTTGTAGGAAATATGGAGGACTTTTCTGAAGCATCTCATCTCCATGGCCTTAATTCTTCTCTGTAGATCAGCTGTCAGGGTCCATGTCTCACAAGCGTAGAGAAGAACGGAGATGACTAAGGTGAGCATCAGTCTGATCTTTGTACTGAGGGTGATGTTGTTGTCTTTCCAGATGGTTTTCAGTTTTGTCAATGCTGCCGTCGTCATTGCTATTCTGGCAAGTATTTCTGGTTTGGAGCCTTCATCGCTAACTATGGATCCAAGGTATTTGAAGTTGTGGACTGTTTCTAGCTTGTCAGTCTTGATTTTGATGTCAGTGCTGATGCCATTGGTGTTATTGGTCATCAGTTTGGTCTTTTCTGCATTGATCTCCATGCCATAAGCTCTCGATGATTTGTCAATATGCTCAACCAAATCAGCAAGCTCTTTTTCACTGCCAGCCAGCCCATCAATGTCGTCAGCAAAGCGCAAGTTGGTGATTGTTCTGCCACCAATGCTGACTGATCCTTCATGATCCTCCAGGACATCGGTCACCATCCTTTCTAGATAGATGTTGAACAACGTGGGAGATAGTATGCAGCCTTGTCGGACACCAACAGTAGTCCTGAACCATTCCCCAGTGCTACCATTGAAAAGTACTGCACTGGTGGCTTTGGTGTATAACTGTTCTATGACTTTGATCAGGTTGGCATTGATATTATACAGCTTCATGGTTGCCCACAATGCTGCATGCCACACTCTGTCAAATGGCTTCTTGAAGTCTATGAAGACATGGTATAGATCTTGTTGGTGTTGGAGGTATTTCTCACATAGTATCCTCAGATTGAAGATCTGTTCTGTTGTGCTGTGCCCTGCTCTAAACCCTGCTTGTTCTTCCGCGATAATCTTTTCAGCTTGTGGTTGTAATCTCCTCAGTATAATCTTCAACATAACCTTGTTTGGGTGACTGATCAGGCTGATGGTGCGATAGTTTTGGCATAGTTGCAGGTTGCCCTTTTTAGGAAGTGTAACAATCGGTGACCGGGTCCAAGGTATGGGCCATTCACCAGTCCGCCAGATCTTGTTGCAGATTGTTGTGAGGGCACTGACCATTGCTTCTCCTCCGGCTTGGACCAGTTCTGATGGGATTTTGTCTACTCCAGCTGCCTTCCCCTTTTTTAGCGATTTGATTGCTGTCTCCACCTCTTCACGAAGTATTGGGGAGTCATCTAGGTTGCTTGGTTCTGCAACATTAAGTACGCATGGGTCTCCCATGACTCCATAATTGTACAATTCTGTGCAGTATTCTGTCCATCGGGTGAGGATTTCTCGATGTTCACTAAGACAACGTCCTGCTTTGTCCTGGATGGTTGATACTCGTCCCTGTTTTGTGCCTGTCAGGTTTTTCACTATCTGGTATGCCTTCTTGGTGTTATTCCTCTGCAGGTGGCTTTCGATTTCATTGCATTGTTCTTCTACCCATTTTTCCTTTGCCCTTTTCATGCGCCTTTTGACCTCCTTGTTGACTTCTTTGTATTTTGCTGCACCTTCTACTGTATTTTTCTTGTTTCTCAATTGTCTTCTTTTATCGCACAGTTCAAGGACATCAGCTGTGACCCAAGGTTTCTTAACTGCCCTATGTTTGCCTAGGATCTTGTTGGCTGTTTCAGTCACTGCCGTGCTAAAGGTGGTGATCAGTGTGGCCACATCTGTGTTGTCTTCAGCACCGAGGATGGTCAATGGTGCAAATTTTCCCCTATCATTGCTTGAAATTCTTTAGCTAATTCTGGCTGTTTTAGTCGTTCGAGGTCGAACTTTAGCCTGGTGTCTTTTGTTTTGTTAACCTTTTTCAGGTGAAGCCGAAAGGTCATCATGACCAGGTCATGATCGCTTCCAATGTCAGCTCCTGGAAAGCTTCTTGTTCTTGCAGCTTTTACACTTGACCGGAAGCGCTTCTGGACCATGATGTAATCAATCTGGTTTTTGGTGTTCCCATCAGGAGAGTGCCATGTCCATCTTCTGGATGCTTTGTGGTGGCCTAGGGTGTTTGCCAGCAGGAGATCATTATAACTGGCAAATTCCAGAAGCCTTAAGCCTCTCTCATTGGTCTCTGCATTGGAGGACTGGCCACAGGTTCCCTGCCAGTTCACGCAGGCGTCTTTTCCCACTTTGGCATTCCAGTCTCCTGGCACAACGATGATGTCTTTCTTAGGTGTTTGATCTACGACTTCCTGCAGCTGATCGTAGAACTTTTCTACCTCGTAATCATCATGGTCTGATGTTGGGGCATATGCTTGTATGATGGTGATGTTGAATGGGGTTGCCCTCAAACGAATCAGTATGTGTCGACTCGAGACTGGCCGGCAGCCCATGACACAGTGCATGATGTCTTTGTAAACAAGAAAACCGACACCTTGCTCATGCTTGTCCCCTTTGCCACTGAAGTAAAGCCGATGTCTATCGTCTGTAGCTAACTCTCCAAAATTCTTCCAGCGTACTTCACAGAGTCCAAGTATGCTCCAGCTGTACCTTTTCATTTCATGTACAAGTTCTTCAAGTTTTCCTTCTCCTCTCAGTGTTCTAACATTCCATGTGCCAATGGTAATGTTGTTTCTGGCTCTTATTCTTTTAAGTGGTCCACCAGTAGCATATTTTACACCTCTCCCCTGGTGGGTGACAGAAGGCGTGGTCCTTGTTAACCCGGGCGACAACCGATCCGGTATGGTATTGGTTGTTGTTGTCCTCATGGTGAAACTTGGGCAGTTAGGACCTGACGGCGCCCATCCCTCTCCAGGTCCTTTAACCACAGCCGAGATCCTCCAACTAGGTGGTTCGCCTTGGTCGTGAACGCGTGGCGTTGAACTTACTTGAAGCTCTTAGCCTGGCCGGTGCCTTCCACAAGGAAGACTTTCGCCCTGGGCTGCTGCATTTACAGCCCGTTTTCTGTTAGGGTGTCCTCCCTTAGCCTTTATCCTCCCCAGGATTACCCACAAGGCAGTGGGAGACTCGTGGAGGGCAGGAGCGTCTATTTCCCGTGCAAGTCCAAGTCCAAAGACTGCCCACTGCCCAATGAGCCTAGCACAGCATGCTATAAGATGACACAGCACGTTACAGCCACGGATCTTTACAAGTAAAACTACATGGTCACCCCATACACTCTACCATCAGTAGAGCCACAGTGGTTGCAAGGGATGGTACTTGTCCTCTACAAGTTGCTCCCCCTGAATGGTCAGAGTTTTTCAATATAGCGGTATGAAATAGTTTTTGGTTTTGGTGTAACTAAAGGGTCTTTGGTGAAACTGTTGCAAATACATTTTGATGTACCATCACATGAAATTTCTGACCTAAAGTTCAGAATTTTCATTCTGGAAAAGTTTCTCCCATGCATTTATCTATACAGTAGCCCTCTGGGGATTTTTTTTGGGGGGGTGGGGGGGGGGGTGGGGGAAGGGAAGTCTGATGTAAATAAATAACTTAAACATCATACCTATCTGCACCACCATCTAAATGTACATTTCCAGATATTAAAAAATCTAGTTTTACGAAAGAACTCACGCATTTGTTGGCTGCGACAATAACCCACTGTTTTCAAGGTCTGTGCAATCATATGCTGAAATAAAATATAACGATATTTTAAGTAATGTACATTAACACATGCACACACAAGCTGAAACTTACAAAGCTTACACATAAGGTTTTGACTTGGATTACAAAGTAAGAAGATTCCAACCAAAGTCTTTGAGTAATTAACATTGAAGTAAATTCTTCACATTGGCAATCTTAAGCTGCACTACCATCACACAAAGCAATGCATATATCCAAAATGGCTCACCATTTTTTCAAAGTTTACCAGGCTGTCAAAGTATGTTTTATTCCCCTCATGAGTGAAGGTCATGTCTGAAAACAAAAATGTATAATTGATTTTTAAAAAGAAAATGTAAAAGTGATTATTTTTATTTAGAAGCCATCCCCTCTGTAGATGTATGTACATGTAAACATGTTTCTAGAGGAAAAGCACACTCCAGGGAGATGAAGATCTTTGCTACCTTTAAACCCTACTTAATGCTTTAAGTTTCCATTTTTAGTGATAGTATTTTCTGTTTTATAAAGCATACCTACATGTGGACGTAAAGACAAACCTTTCATGAGAAGTGGCATGAATGGAATAATGGGAGGTGCCATTTTTGCGACAGTCAGCCGATACACCCGATGATTCCGGGAAGGGTCCATAATGGTCTCAAATTCCTCAAACAACTTCT
Source organism: Lanistes nyassanus (assembly GCA_004794575.1). NCBI lineage: Eukaryota > Metazoa > Mollusca > Gastropoda > Architaenioglossa > Ampullariidae > Lanistes > Lanistes nyassanus. Next base: position 285,375 of record SMGT01016653.1, on the reverse strand, counting down.
TTAACTTTCCAGGCAGTTTCTGATACATTTATGAGAGAAAACTTTCACTCTACTGCCAAAACGTATTCTAAATACAAACATGTACATTGTTTTTAACTGCTTCCTTTCCTTTGCCTTGTCATTATTGAACCTTCGTCAAGCATAATTTTTTTATATGGTACACTGGACAAGCAGACGGCGATAAACCTTTAAGTAACAATCAAAAGTATATTTTTCTCCATAAATTATTAATTTTGTGGTAACCTGGTTATTTTCCATTTGCAGTAACAGTATAGAACAGGAACTGGAAATCCCTCCCAAATTATTGCCCTGCTGTAATTTACTGCTGCATGCAGCTAACCATTTTGAAAAATGATATATTGAATGCGATGAATTGCAATATATTGTCCTCTTTTCCAGTTGACAATCTCTCTTCACTATCTGTGCATCTAAAAATAACAAAAACTCCACATAAAGCAGATGTAGTGTTGGCTAATGGCCTTTTTTAATAAGCAAATTTGCATCCTACTTCACCAAGCTTCTGTTGCTGTATGCATGGTCAGGTTTGATGAATTACTGTGTGCATCTTTCCAGCTTAGAGACATCAAAAGAGAACACGGAAAGTCTAACTACCTGGTTTGTAAATCATGTTCTTTCACCTTTTTTTAATTCTAAAATTCATGTAAAAAAATTGTTAAAATTCATTACCTCCCATGTCTGAGAGAGCCTGCTGATGGCAATATTGCTCAAACCCATCACAATGGCAAAGAAAGAATGAAGATTCTGATAGTCTTTGCAACTGTGATCAACAAACAAAATTGATAAGCTGTAGGCGACAGATGTGACAAAGACTGGCAAGGAAGTGTGGACTAAGGGCTGTTTGCAAGACTGCCAATGGAGGTGGATTTCTGATTTTTTGCAAGAACTGCCATGGAAGTGTGGATTTATGATTGCAAGAAAGAATGCCCAGAAGCTGTGGACTGTTTACTGAAAACATATCCTGAGTGACTCACTGTGAGGCCAGCTTTATGAACTTGCGCAGAAGCTGTACGCGTTTGCTGACTGTGGGGACCAGCAGCATTTCGGTGACAACCCAGAACTGCACTTCATTGAAACGCCGTAAAAATAAGTCTAGGTTCGCTGTGATGCGGCCAAACTTTGATGGGCCAAACACATGATATATCAACTCATGCTGCACACAGAGATCAGTGCAAACCAGGGTTGATCCTAAAATGCCAGTTTAGATTCCAAAGAAGAGTACCTACTGTGGCATCTGAAACCAGAAATATTAGTGGATGGGAAAGTTAAATCTTGTATGGTTGACCATGCATGTCACAAGTTTATGCCTTAGACATGCAGCTGACCAAAACTGCCTTCAGTAAAAGTTGTACCTCAGGTATACATGAGAACAGTTCCCAATCATAGCGAGTCATGTGATAGGCCAGCTCTTTTGTTGACATCAGTTCCAGAGTGTTGGTGGTACCAGTGCTGGGTCCTTCTTGCTCTGGCAAAGGAGTCTGGAACAAGATAACTGTCTGGAAATTTCACATCTAAGTACACTTATGCTACTGCATTTCAGATGGCAATAAAAACTTTACCAATCTGTAGAACTTGTTAAAATTTTAGCACAGGATAAATGAATATAATCCTCAACAAAATAACCTTTCAGAAATTAAATGTCAATGTAGCAGTATTCGATCTGTTGTCACTGTTAGGATCTAAAAAAGGGACAGGGATCAATTATAATAAGTAGAATTCAAAATATACTACTCCAAACTCCCCCACCCCCTCTCCAACAAACCCGCACCAGCTGCATTTTGGCAGACAACCCATGGATGTGTGTAATTTGCAAGAACACATACATTTCAATGCACAATGTTTCATGCTGCATTGGTGAACGTCTGTATGCATGGAAATCAGTGCTAACACATTTATGCACACCATACGAGCCACTGGGGATCAGAAAGTGAGAAAGTGTGAACTATTTAGTGGTGTACAGAACACCCCTGCACCGTGTGCAAAGTAACTTGACTGACTACAGGGATGACAGTCTGCAGCCCCTCTTCCTGCCAACGCTGAAGGACACGGAACCAGGATGACAATGCCTGACCACACAGCAACAGGTGACCAGCATGGATCGTCCAGCAAATTAACAAGACCTTAACCCAACCAAGCACCTGTAAGATATGCTGGGCGGTCACCTGTAGGCAACCACCCACCACCGACTTAAATCAGCTTTTTCTTTTGCAGGAGTGGCATGGGCTCCTGCAAATGACTCTGAGAACACATGTGACAGTGGTGCCTTACTTGCAGGACAATGGAGGGCATGCACTTTTTTTTTTTTTTACATAATTCGCTGGCTGAACTGCTCTGACTTTTGTGCACTGGATTGTGTCCCTTATACAGAAAATCTTGTTGTTGCAATGAACAAAACTCATAAGATCCCTTATTGGTTGTTACGTTAGTGAATGTGCTACACTTAAGCTTCATTATGACTACCTTTTGTGTTTTGCCATCAGGCAGCATGTGCAGTTTATATTGGTCTTTCAATTCTTTTGAGCAGTTTACATTATAGGTCATGCAAGCACAGCCTTCAGGCAAACTGTCTCCGCAAGAGCATCTTACCAGTGCATCTAGGTGTTCATGAGGTGTGATGAACAGTCTCCCATTCAGGCTAAGACTTGTGGTGACACAAATATCTTCTTCATCTTTGAAAACAATCCTCTCTGCACACAAAAATTTTCCATGAAGTATGTATGAAGCTGAATGTTTTGATCCAATGTAGCCTGTAGAAATAATTACATATTACCAATAATACAGGAACTATAAGAACTAACATAAAAACAGACAAAAAGCAGAACAGATCTCAATAAATGAATATTTCAGATTAGCAATGGGTAAAGCGGAGTAAGTTTTAAAAAAAAAGATAACAGAAACCCAACAGGAAAAAATGCTAATTGAACAAACCAATGATTGACTATCCTAATAAGCATAACACAAAATAGTCATATACATTGAAAGTTTCAGGTGACTGGTTTCCATAAACCTATAAATGTGTTTAATATCTCTGCCAGGAATCGGAGAACTGTAGTGTAAGTGTAGCTGATAATACTGGAAGGGTCTTCGGCACCAAAATGTAGCATTATGTGTAGTGGTCACAGGCACTAAAATGTAGCTGATGGTGAACCCATGGGCACCACGAAACCAGAATGTAACATAGCCGCAGTACCACAAAGAGAAATGTATCTTACCACAAAATATTTGCAAGGTAGCAATGTCACGTCACCATGCACTCATCCATAACTTGGCTGCGCATGTTTGGTTGTCTCAATAAGATTTTATTAGCACAGTGTTCCAGGGCATGACAGTTACATCAATTTTAATAACTCTGCCCAACACTTTTCCACCTATACGCGTATAGGTGGAAAATGGCCAGCGTAAACAGGTCTCTATATCCATCTCCTACCTCCATCTGATGGTCTCTCTGCCACTGGTCCTACCAAAGCTTATCTAGTCTTTCCTCCATGGCAGGTGTTGAATGTTCGTGGTCTGCATGCATGGCTATGATGGCAGCTACATCCCTGGTGACCTTAGTGTGCCATGAATGTTTTGGTTCATGTTGTCTCTGTATGGGGTTACTTGAGTGTGGGACAGCATTAAGCTATTGTCTGACCTATGTCCATCCTGCAGTGCATGGGATTTTAGTCGGCATCTCTGTTCAACATGAAATGTAACTTAACTTACAACTTTCTCTGTTCGTCTTCTCTTATGATACTTTTCCACCCATCTGTGACTGAAGGACGATCTGTTTCCAACCTGTTGGTCAGTGGTGCGTTCATCTCTCCCTCTATGTGTGTGTGTGTGTGTTTCGTTGTTTCACTAGAGTGTCTATGTCCATCGTCCGCGCGAAGTGTGCATGAAATGTGTTCTCGAGCGTTAAAAATCCACATTTTATTTATTATTTATTATTTAAATGTGCTGCACTTGTTTTGTAGTCTATTTCTAAATAATCTACAAGAGACACATTTTGTTACAGAAGCACTCAAAAAAAAAAATCCACTTTTAACCTCCTGTGGACTTGACCTCACACAAGACTGGGTCATCCCCCAGACACAGTTTGTCCCGAGCAGCCACGATTATTTCCTTTACTGTGGAATCCATTGGAAGACGTAGAGTGCTGTAAGTGTGATCAGCGCAGTACACTTTGAATATATCTGTGGGCAGAAAGACATTTACAATATGTATTATGTACTTTAGGAGAGAGATAGAGATGGCCGACTTATTGTTTAAGGTCAAGTCAGACATGAAGGTTGTCATGACAGGGAAGAATGGGGAGGGTGATGGGGCAGGAGGAAGTGGGAGGAAACTGGAGCACATAGAGAACCCCCCCCCCCCCCCCC
>SMGT01016653.1:246493-280970 GCA_004794575.1 Lanistes nyassanus | reverse complement strand
CCCTTGACCAGCCCTGCAAAAATCTGCCACATGCAGAGAAAGTGCATGTGGCAGACACCAGTTTGGAAACCACAACGCTCTATACTGATGGAAAGTAAACAGGTTTTCATCAGTATCAGCACATAATCAGTCAAAGGACTTCTGCTTGAGAACTGAACATGTATTCCTCCCTTGTGCATCTTTCCTCTGCTTTTGTCTCTCCTTCAACTCCCTTCGATTATTTCTGCATGTGAAGGTGAGGAGGTGGGATAATGGGTGACCCATGCAGACAAACTATTTGTTTATATACTTATCTGCTTGTTCAACAATAAAGTGATTACACATATTAGATGCTATCCCATGGCAGGACTGTGAGTGTGAACAGATTATGGCTGGGTGAGGGGATGAGTAAGGGAAAAAAGGATGGAACCACTGAAAGAAGTGCTCAATGGCCAGTGTAACAGGTTTACGAGAAAGTTGGTGTGCTGAATGTGAGATCCAAACCCACACCCCTATCTTGACAAGCATGTGCTACCTTCATTCAACAAAGATGAAATGGACAATTCAGCAATCATGGATGTCCTAATTTATAAATTTGACAGGTTTTCAACAACTTTCACAAGGAAATGGCATATTTTTTGTTTTAAAGGCCTCACTTTCATCTTTAGCTTTGATTGGCCTCTTTTTCTCAGAGCCATGTTGAGACTTTAGAGACGACCTGCGGCTGACGATCAAGGAATGTGATCCCTTCTTTTTTGTTGGACGGCCAGAGGGGATAGCACTGAAAAAAGGGTATGTCCCTATGTGAAGACCTTATTAAAATAAATTTTAATTGCATGATACATATATGCGCACGATTTCTGTCTCCCTTCTCTCCTGTTCCTCCTCTTTCTCACACCACGCGCACATGCATGTGCGTGAACACACAGTCTACTACAAAACATAAAAAATTACAATGCTCAGGCACCCTTGTTGTCTGCAACTGTAAGGATGTCTCAGAAATGAACTATGAGACCGATAGTCTATAGAATTACTAACCTTTTCCCTGAAGTGGTAAGATTGGTCAGCAGTTCGTGCTCCATTGATAGAAGAGGATACACCTGCATGTCTTCTTCTAGTGAATGAATCAGATCCTATGGGAAAGCACAGTTAATGCTATTAGAAGACTGGTTTGAAATTCACACATTCATGTAATTAGAAGATTAAGAATGCACACAGTTTGTCATAAGAAGATTAGTAATGTATACAACTGTGTCACTGGAAACTTGAGAATGTACATGGTTATGCCCTTAGAAGATTAGGAGTTGACAGTTATTTCATAAGAAGATTTACAGCTTTTCACCAGCCAAACAAACATTTAAAATTCTAGTTAGCAATTGTCATTCAGATATATTTTGTAAATTTCCATTTCAAATGTGTGTTTAAATATTATTCATTATTATTACAAATGTTTGGATTTTATTAAATCCGATCTACTCTTTCCCCCCCACCCAACTCCTCTGCAACGTACATGGACACACATCCACACCTACAACATCCTCCTCTTCTCTCCCCCAACCCCCATCCAAACACAACATAATACAGCAAAAGTATTGTGTCATATTCTCATATACTGCTATGAGACTTTAAATGCATGCTTATCTTGTGAGCAAGATGTACATGCATCTACTTCAGCAGTCTGTGGTCATTACCTGCAAAAATTTGGTAATGACAGGGTTCTCCAGAAATGCATCTCCAGCAACATTATACCACTCCAGCACAAACTGAACTACACCCTTCTTGTGTGACAGTATAAAATCAACTGCCTCTTGATCACTGCTGGGGTTAGATTTGGCATGATAGGTAAGAGGTCAAGGACATCAGGAACAGAATGTTATCAGCAATATGTTATGTCACACATCTGCCTTCTACTTTAAAGCCAAAATCTGAGCTTACTGCTAACAAAATCAATGTTATATAAGGCTCTGGAGGATTTCTTTTTGTTAGAAAAATCAGCCAGCATTTCACAGTACAACATGACACTCAAAGGCATCACTCAAAACAAGAAAATGCAAGAATGAGCTTTAAAAAAAATTGAAAGTCCTGAAAAATTCCAAAGCCAAGGAAAAATAAGATCTTTAATATTGCAAATTATTGGTGTCTGCATGGATAATGTCAAGCAGTTGCGAAGTAATTAAAAAATGGAGAAATATTGAAACAAGTACATGAAGGATATTGATTATTGATGGCTTGACACAATGAGTCATCACTCATGAAAATTACATATGTCAGCAGAAAGTCTTGAAGAAATGTATCTGCAAGAAAGGAAGCAGAAGACATGCAGTTTCTTTAAAAACTACAACACAAAGGTGCCACAGAGATCACGTAGATTATGCTTCATTGATCTCTATCATGCTTATTAAATGTTTACATCCATATCATTTTTCTAACCTTGTTCGACACCTACTGATGATTAATTGCTTTATGCTTTAATGCACATGTATACTGGTTTCAAGTATGTGCAATGAATTTATTAGTTCCAGTCATTCTTTTATCAGATAGAGTTTCAGTGAATTGTGCAAAGTACAGGCGTTATTTTTAATTTATGACATCATCTTCACCAGACTGAGTGAACATATTGTATGCAATCTTCTTCAGGCAGTTTTAAAAAGCTTTGATGAACACACCCATGCTGTCCTGACTTTTGTTGTCTATCAGTGTCTCCAGCAGGTATTCAAACATTTTGTCTGGTGTGCCTGCCATTACAGAGTACCTGTAACAGTAATGGACCATCTTTGAAACTAGCTTTCACATCCAAACACATACAAAAACAGCTGTGTAGCCATATCTATGCATGTGTATCAAATGAGTTCATTCACAAATAAAGTGTAGCCTTTTACTGTGTTGTAGTCATAGTTTTCTTAGGTTGCTTGTCTGTCATATTGCTTGCTGTGAATTTAATCAGGGTACAGCTATGCTGGGGGCATTAATTTTGTTGTTTTGTGTGACATCTGTGAAATCTTCCGTGCAAAGATGAACATGTCCCTTAAAACTGCTGGCTAGATCTGTTTGCTGACACTGACTTGTACTGAGAATGGAAGGAACCACCAGTGACAGGCACAGTAACTGGAATCTTTTCCAGCAGCAAAACATCTTGGCCATGCTCCTTGAGACGCACGGTGTTAGCCTCAACATCCTAAGGAAATGTAAAACCTAAAATGATAGCAACTCCGGTCTTAAATACTTTTAACTATGCATTGTCATTGTTAGTCTGCCAGCCTTTGTCTTTATCTCCCTGTTTGACTGTCACTTATATGTCTCATGTGTGCATGCCCATATACAAGCGCATTGAGCCCTTCGGGGTAATAGTGCTCTAGAAGAATCCTTTTATTATTATATGATTATTACATGCACGTACATGCACGAAGATACCCAATATGCTTATGCAAACTGCTCACTCAAACATGTGTGTACATGTATGATATGCTGATTATTAGTTCATGACAGATATCTTATGCATTTCTAGCCAGACAATGTGTTTAGTTGTATAGTTCATACAGCAATGTAAACCCCACCCTGTCTCAAATTCCCCGAGAATGTTTTCATTCAAGGTGCATCCTATTCCTGCTCTATAAAAAGCTCTGTACATAGTTATTACAGAGAAAACAAAGCTGTACTGCCCTATAAAAGCTGTGTAATTATTTCAGGGAAAACACAAAAGTTGTTCTGTCTATAAGCTTTAATACTTACTCGAAGAATTCTGTTAAAGTCATCTTTATCCACACGTAGAAAATGACAGTTATCCTCTTTAAGCACAATAGTAGCTGCCCTATAGACCAAACACAGAGTGATAAAATGGTGGACTATTGTTCTCAAAATGTTAACTTATGAAATGGTATGTAACCTTAAATGTTATTCATTTAATACTTATGCTCGAATTTTAAATATTGAGGTTACTTTGTCAGCCACAATCAGAATTGTGGAATAGTTTATTGGACCATAATACAAGAAGAAATCTTATACAACATTGTGAGTACATTCTGGATGGTGCTGGCAGCAAAACTATGCTATCTCACCTAGGTGCATCATTTACAAGGGCTAATTTACCAAAGTCGTCACCCTCTTGCAGGGTGCACACAATACCCTGAAAAAGATGAGAAAAGTACCACTTAGATCACAAGAATTTAGAATATACTAAGAGTGACTAGTACTGTGCATTTATGCAATGTGAAAATGCGCATAAGTCATGGGTAAAAACCCAATTCAGCATTTTTGCATTGTGAACAAATTTTCTCTGTAAACAAATGCACATTTTCAGATAGCATCATGAAAAGTTGTTGACAGTTTCTGGAGTTAAAACTCTGGTAATATTTTTTTTTCTATTTTCATATGAGCTAAACAATGCAGCTGAACTCTTACTTTGTTTAATTCATGTTTTGCTAACTGAATTCCTTATTTCATTGGTAGCCAGAACTGCATGCGTGGAACCACTAAAACCTGGTCTCTAAAAAAAAGTATCAAATCTTCTCAGTCATAATCATACCCTGTTCCTCTTTTTGTTTGCAGGGCAAATGAAAGTGGCAATGAAAACAAGATGCTCTGCAAAGATTTTGTACATGTACTTTTTGGGGACAAGTAATTTTGGTCCCATGTACACATACACCTAGCTAAATATAATGTACATTTTGTGTTAATTGAATACCTCATTTTGTTCATTTTTGTTTTCGAAGATAAATAATAGCATAATTCAGGAAAGTAAATTTACGATTCCTTTTAGGGATCTGTTTTTGGATGATGAATAGATACATACCTTTCCATAAATGACAACATTGACAGAACCTTTGAGAATAATGTACCAGGACTTCCCTTCATCACCTTGGTTAAACACTGCAATATATTCAGGAGATTTTGAAAAGAAATTTGGGCTTCAAAACAGTGTTCGTATCTGCTTTTCCAGTCATAAGTGCAGTCATATGGCCCAATAACTCTTGTATTATTACCTTTATATTACCCTATATATGTTCAAGCATTTGATTTCCATCCCAGAACTAACAGGCTTTGAGTGCCTTGTACTATGAAAGAATAGCTAAACTTCATTTAGTACATGCAGGCAGTTTATTATCGGATCTTTTCTCTTTCTGCCACTTTGATTTGACTAAGTATGCTTACTCTGCACCCAGGAGCTGCATTTTTGTCTATCTTGAGTATCAAGTCTACAGAATTCTGGATGCATTAACAATAAGAGTAAACAAGTACAAAAATGTTTCTATTCAACATAAACAATATGGAACTCAAATACAGCTATAGAGGCCAGCTTCCAATTGACAACAGTTGTGAACAAATTTATTTATTCTAATCAGTGTTCAATTATGAAACTCCTTCTTTTAACATGAACTGTTTACTGGTGGGCTGATCTATCACACTTACACACAGTTCCAGCTTTGGGATGTGACTCAAACACAATGACAGATGCCAGCTCTCGTTTCACCATGCAGGAGAGATGAGAAAGGGCAGAGATATGTAGCAGCTCCTCATAGATGATCTCAACCTCTTCTGGCGTCCTGTCTGCTGCCCTGTCACAAGTAACAGCACCGTGTGACAAGACTTAAAGCTCACAGCAGATTATAGAACCCAGAGCCGTGTTGTAATTACATGAAAAAAGTAAAGACAAAAGGTCAGGTATAGGAGAAAGAATGTGCATGCTTACATGCATGCATACATGCAAGTGCATCTACATACATATGCACGCACATGCACGCAGACATATAATACTGGGGAATCATCAGAGTTTGAGAAATTCATTCATAATATGCCAAACAGCTAGCAGCATCAGACACGCAACAAGACTTTGACAAGCAGGCTCAGTCCCCTTTTCCCCAAACCCTGTGGAAAGGAAAAGAAAGACCCCCTCCACACAAAAGACACTCACGGTTTGCGAAGGATCATCCGCATCATGGCATCAGGTCCGATTTTGGCCAGCATGAGAAGCGTGTCCTGTAGCTGCTCTTCACATATTTTGCGGTGGGCAGCTGATGGCGTCACACCTGTCCCCTGGTCGTCAGTGCTGAAGCGGTAAAACAGGTACTTGTCCTTGAACTGGTGTTCATGACACACTGCAACACAAATCGTATGGCAGGACATTCTGCAGAAGAAATGTTCTACTTCGGGACACCCTAAGACACAAGTTGTGCCTTCCCCCTCCATCCAAAAAAATCCAAATTACTGCCTGAATCTTTCTGGTCAGAGGGTGGGAGTAAGGATAGAAATGGGAACGTGTGGGAATGAAAAGACTGATGTGAAGCATTTACTCAATTTGTGAGTAATGGATGCACTGTAACTCAGGAAAATCATCCGAACAGAAAAGTGGGGGTAGCTATTATAGTGTTGGTTGTGGGGTTGCGATGTCCAGCGGCTCATACTGTCATAACTTTTTCCACCACCTACACCCACATTCTTTAGACCAACTGCAAGTGAGTATGCACATTTCGTATTCAAGATTTTAATATTATGTAACATATCATTTTTAAGAGTCTGTAATGCTTCAGTATTTAATTACTAGTGTCATCTGTATAGCTACTTATTGGCAAAGACTTGGAGCGTTTCAAAAGTATTGAAATTTGCAGCTGAAAGAAATCAATACTGGCAGTAATTTCCCAACAGAAATGAAAGTCATTAAATCTGGAGAAAACAAGACACCCCCTCCTCCCCCAACTGATGTTTAAATGATTACTGAAGATGGAACCGCCACCCATCTGGGGAGTGTTAGAGAAGGGTTGAAATACAGCAGCACTACGTAACCAGCTAGAAAAAGACATAATTTAATTAGACTCCCTAAAGCACAATTTTGTAGACACCAACACTTCTGCTAAATTACATGGACACTCTAGTTCCACAGCCTTTTTTTGAGGGGGAGGGGCAGGTACGGGCAATGGCACTTACCGTGAACTAAGACACCCTCCTCTAACAGCACCTGCCACATGCCGACCGCTTGCTGCCGTGTCTGGACAAGTGTGTTCTGCGACAGAAGCCAGTCGGTCATCTCCGAGCCCACCATACAGCGCCTGTAGGTCCGCAGGTGGAACTTGCGGTCCCTGATCATGTGGGGCGCACTGGTCAGCAGGACTGTGCGGAGCACGTGTGCCGCATGTGCTACCTTATCAGAAGGGATCTGCGCCGCCAAAATACACATATACATGTCTGCACGTGCACACACAGAGAGAGGAGTCCAACCCAGCTGCACACGACTTAATAATGTGGGCTTGCACTTACAGAAAAATTCATAAAGACCCAAATCTGATATATCTGCATAAATTAGGCTGTGTTCCCACTGCAAATGCATGTTTCTGAGTAGTGTCACAGCTGCGTGATCGGGCCAGAGATTTAGACCCTTAGGACGTAGCTTTGTGAACTGAATGCATTAGAGTGGGAATTCATTCATGAAAACCTTGTCAATTCAAAAGAAGAATTTTTGTCTCTTATTACAAAAGTAATTAAAATAAAACATATGTTGTTAGGAAGATAGCCCCCACCCCCTTCATCCCGCTTGATTCTCCATTCAATGATAAAGTAAATTTTTGCAAGGCATACAACAGCATAAGCTGACAGATCTACTTCTGAAACTTTTTTCTTTATTCAATCGCTTTATCTTCTAGGGCTCATCCCTACCATAGTGATGGGAGCAGCTGGATTGGGGAGGGTGTCCCCTGGCTCAGTGTACTGGCTGCAGTTGAGCTTTCTCATGTCATCTAGTGACAGAAAGATTCCGCTACATGTAGCAATGAGTATAGCATCCTAAAGCAGGCAGTTGCCTAGGTTAAGCTAAATGTCTCATTTCTTTCTCTCTCCCTCTCTTTTACCCTGTGCAAGAGAAAGAAAGAGATCAGCAATGAGTGTGTGGATGTGTGTGCGCATCCCCGTGTGTGACCTCCTACTCAATCTAAGAGTGTGCGAGTGGACGATGGAAGTAGCAGAAAAACCAAAGTCTGAGGGATTGTTCTTCAATATCAAGGCATCAACAAGCGAGAAAATCTAATGATATTTAGAAAGCAGTATCATATCAACTTATAAAGACTGCTGTAGCAAGCTTTGGCATGTATACGTATTCGCAAGAAGTTCACCAAACACAGTTTGAAATGTATTAGTACATGATACAGAAAACGTTGAGAATTTCATTTTTGTCAGTTCTTGAAAACTTTATAATTAATCATCAAATTCAGTTTGCCTACAATAATAAGAATATATACATGAACCAAATGGAAAAAAATCATTCTGAGAAGGAGTCATTGTCGCAAGTTTTTAAATAATGACTTATGATGAGACAGAGGGTCGTCAGTATCCTGGGGTTAGAAGCGGGCTGGGCCGCAAAAAAAAAAAACCCCTTCCAAGCATGTCTCATGCGTGCACAATGGGGTTCAGGTCTCGAGAACATGACGGTCTCTCAAGACGCACAATGTTGTTCTTGCTGAATTCACTCCGGACAACCATACTCGTGCTGTGCTCAGGACACTGCTTCACATACCCGAACAGCTGTCCAGTTGCCGCCCAACAGAACAGCTGAACAACACCAGTCCACGTCACAGAACAGCTGTTAGACTTCAGGGCTGGCTTGGATGAGCGTTCATAGCTGCCCTTCCGATCTTAAGGGTGGTTGAAAGGCCCATTCACTCTGTGTATTTTATGTGCACCTTTACGAAGGAACAGAAATTAAGAACGCTCATGCAAGTCACCCCCTGGGCTGATCGGAAGAGCAGCTACGAACGCTCATGCAAGCCAGTCCAGCTTCCTGCAGCTGTCGGCTTGAAGTGTGACCACCCGAGACCTGAGGTCTGGTAACGTACAGCGCTAATGGTGTCCTGTTTGAGAAGGTCTGTACGATTGTCTTTACAAATACGTCACCCAACCCAAACAGACTATCATTGCCTTTGCGGATGCTCAGTACAGTTGGTAATCCTCTCACAATGTAGCCTCCACAGTAAGTGGTAGCCCTAACTAAAGTCAAGATAAAGTCTTGACTCATCTGAGAACGTAACATGGAGCCATTGTTTTCCTTTCCCAAAGTAATTATGTCTGGCGCAGCTAGTTCACAGGGGGCTGGCGCTGTGTGTAAAGAAATGAGGGATTCGTCGTGTTGGTCTCTTTGAGTGAAAGCCAGCCTTGTAAAACTGATTTCTCGCTGCTGGGGTAGAATTTCGAGTTCCAGTGACTGCAAGAAACTGATCATCTTCCAGCATTTATGGTATCACAAATGTCTGCATGCAGAAATGAGCAGAAAGCTGTCGTCTCGTTTGATTGTGGGTGGTCACTCCTGGCCCAGCAAGTCTGACAACACCCCACTTGCCTCGAAGCTTTGCCAGGCTCTGTATATCACATCCGTGCGAAATTTGGCAGCATCAACAGCATTCAGGCAGAACGGATAACTTAATTTGTGCACCCATCAAATAGCGACTGACGATTGTTGACATAATCCGTTAACAGAAGGACTTCTTTGCCACGCCTTGAGTTGTCTGTTGAAGTATTGAAATTGTCTGGTGTGAACAGCGTGTAATATCTGACATGGTCAAAAATGATACATGTAGTATTTCATTTTAACGCGTCTTCCTGACTTCGCATGTCCCGCTGGACAAAATGTCTGTAAAGGATATATGCAGGAGATGATACGCTTTCAGTATGCACTAGTAAACAGCCTTCAGTATCTTCGCTTCATTTTCTAGCATCAAAATGTCTTTGCTGCCAAACCTTTTGCGTACGGCATAGTTAAGTGTCTTCGATTTGGGGTTTGTTTTGTAAGAATGGGTAGAATTCACAGAGATGCCTTGGAATTTAATTTGAGTCTCATGTACGTTCAGGTTTATGCACCCGTTATAATTAGTTAAAAATCAAGTTCACTGGCATCTGACATCATTTTCTTTAGGGGCATCTCGGAGCGAATAGTCTAATAACTCCGGAGTTCAGCGCTGCTGAGAGCAAGGCATTTCTCGTCGCATTTCAAGCTGATTACGTCTGTAATTTAACGAGTTTTGTACAGTTTTTGTCCGGGTAGCCTTTGTTCTTCACCAACTAGCCACATCTGCCGCGGGAACACTGGGAACACACGCAGAGCACGATGAGGTGGAACATTCAAGACAAAGTTCGACAAAAGCTAGAAGCCGATTTTGACTGAGAAAGCACGAAAGCTGTATGAATTTTTTTCTTCTTATTTTTGTGGGTGGGGCGGGGTGGGAAATTGGGGGGGGGGGGCTGCAGTTCAATGCCGAGCCGCTGCATAGAAGATACACGTCTTGTGATACGACACTCTTCTCGAAAGTTTTGCACTTGTCTTTCTTCTCTCTTTTAAAAATTGCTTTTTCTTTCCGATCGGTTTCGGATTTAATTCTTCTGTGACATGACGAGTGTACATTGATAATTACGGAGCCGTTACAGGCAGGGCAATGTATAATATGTGTGCGTGTGTGAGAAAGAGGGAGATATAGAGAGAGCTGGCTGGCTGGCTGACTGGCTGACTGGCTGGCTGGCTGGTTGGTTGGTTGGTTGGTTGACGTCCCGCCGCAGACTGTAGAGATGCATATCAGGACGGTGTTGCTTAGACAAAGCGTGCTGCCACACGTGGAACTGTTGTCGCAGCACAGGATTTAGTCCCACCCAGCCACATTATACTGACACAGGGTCAACCAGTCCTAGTACTGTTCCCTATAGTGCCAGGCGTCTGACATGGTATTTACTAAACTGCCAATTTTTAAATCTTAGGTATGACTCGCCGGGGCGCGAACCAAACCACAGACCTCCCGCCTCGGAAGCGGACGCCTTAGCTACTAGACCACCGAGGTTAAACAGGCGGCCTAAAAGGCTATCTCGTGACCTGATCACGTTAGTATACGGGTTGAGTCAAGGCCTAACGACTACCTGACAGTGAAGCCGATAGTAGAGTCCAGGTTTGCTGCCTCACGCCATCACAGTTAAAGGACACAATGCAGAAAATATAAAGCCCCCTTCCTTTCCCACCAGGCGGCTATTTTTTTTCTTCTGCTCCACTGTGTTAACACAGCTGGATGTCTTACCCTCTTCTATGGCACCGCATTAGAGATAGAGCACTAAAATTCAAGTTGATATCTACATGTGGTTTGAACATAATGCTGTTTTATGTTTGCCTTCTGATATTGTTGATAAACCTTTTCGCTGGGCATTTAAAAAAATACATCGAAAGAAAATTTGAGGTTGTTTCGTTTTCAAGATGCGTTGAACTGTGGGTTACAGTAGACGCCCCGCCCCAATTGCTTTTCGCCCTTCCTCTTTCGTTCAGCCCCATTCTTGCCCTCCGGTACTCCACATCTAAGTGAAGATGGGAGTATTCTAACGTGCACATGCACAGGTGATCATGCTCTGGTCGTTTGCATACCGGAATACAGTTCTATGAGAGGCTTAATAAGTGGAGGAGATATGCATTTAACTGAGTTCCAAACTTCATCAGATGCGCGCCCCTGTTCTTGGATGAACATACAGGAATACAAGTCAGTGGTTCTCGCAAAACACCGACCCAAAGCCCCCTTTCTAACCTGAATAAGCCGACCAGCATCGCGTCCCTTGGGTGAAGTAGAAGTTAGCGCGCTCCCAAGAAGACATCCATCCAGTGAAGGCCGCAGTTCTGTGGATTCCAGTAAATCAACACTATCGACCCACATGTAGCGCTCTGTTTCGCTGATTTTCAAGCGCGTGACATGAGACTCAACGACTTTACACCACACCCCATCCACTCCAGACATCAAGCCTACGCGTCCCCCTGCCTAATCTCTTATACATCATGTTCCTTTAAATTTTTGGGGATAGCGGTGGAATTTAATGTTCAACAAAATTACTCCCAATTAAAAAAATCGAATTCTTCATCATTGTCGTCCTCCTTCTCATCACTTGTGGCTTCAAATGCTTTACGCATTCGAAGTGGCAAAATTAATGTTGATGACCGAATTTTGTGAATATTCAGTTTATTTTTGAAAACCTCATTTTTATTTGGATGGCAGTCACGTCAAAAGTGTGAGCGATCCCTCTCACACCTGCACAAAATTGACAGATTCATTGATACGTTGCATAATCTTTGCGTTGAAGTAACAAGAAAAATGAAGACCTATTTTTTTTGCCCACTCAAATATCAGATCGCGTCACGTTCTTGCTTCTCAGACAAGCGCAGGGATTCCTGGCCAGTGACATCGTTCCCTGACCTTCAGCAAATAAGAGACTATCAAGAGGAATAAAAGGCATTTAAATAGGTCTATCTCCTTAGGGATAGAGTAGAACCCCTTAATAACGACGCTCGCTATTACGACTTTTCCATTCCGACCAATTTTTTCTTTTGACGGAACATTTTTTGTTTTATGAATTAACCCCAGTTACGACTTTTAAATATTGAGGCGACTTACGACCTTCATTTTGACAATGAGCTGCGACCTTTGGACTGCCAGTTTCAAATTCTCAGGCGATTTCCTGTAAACGCCGTCAACAGGAGCGGGTGTGCAGTCCCCACGTCTACTCTCAAATTGTGCAAAATGCATGCACGATCCTGATCGGCTGGTTCGTTCCAGCAATTTGGGCGAAGGTAGGCAAGCCGAGGGGAGGGGAGTCAGGGGAGGTGGGCAAGCCGAGAGGAGGGGAGGCAGGGGAGGTGCGTCACGCAGCCATCCCTCTTGACCGCTTGGGGTGACACAGGTGTAATGCTGGCTCAAGCTTGAGGTGACACAGCTGTAATGCTGGCTCAAGCTACACGAGTTTGGACACGTGAAGTTCAAAGGTCGCAGCTCATTGTCAACATGAGGGTCGTAACTCGCCTCAATATTTAAAAGTCGCAACTGCGAGACAAGTCACATAACAGCGTACACATGGCAGTGCTGAGTGGTGAGACTGGGATGTCAGCAAGAGTGATATTGAGGACCAGATAAAAAGATTCCCAAGCATTTGTGAAGTATACCAACTCACTTTCATTGAATATTTACCTTTCACATAGGTTTTGGCTGTTGATTAAATGTTGGCTGTGTTAAAACCAATCAAATTGTGTTGTGCAGTTAACAGTTTTCACAGAGTAGATAAATATTGCTCGATTGTTCCATCTGTCTAGCTTGGTTCACAGGAGACCACCCCTCAGATATAAGACATTTTTGGTTTCTTTAAGGTCGTAATAGAGGGGTGCTGCTGTAGATGGAAAGATTGGAAATGTCATCGCCGCATATTTTTTGACAGCAGCAGGGATCCCAGGCGGAATACAGCTGTCAAAAAGCACAGAAGGTCAAGTGAACAGTAAAGATACATTTGCAGTTGAAGTTTTTATAAACTGTGACCTTAGGAGGCCCAGAGTGACGTTACACACAACCCAGCAGACGTCGTAATGTTCGAGATCCGTGGCAAAATACCTCCAATCTCTCTGCGCGGAGTGTGGAAGCAAACACCGGGTGCCTCATTCAGCCATCCTTAAACGTGTCTCAAGAGTTTTATTACACCAGGGAGGTCAGGATTGCGGAAAGGGGTCACCTTTAGCTGGTGATCTAGTTATGAACTATCATCATTCTTGTGGCACCCGACCTGTTTTCAACCAGTGGAAAGGAATTTATTTCTTTGTAGCTACTGACAATAAAGGCCCATGAAGTGTCTTTATACTGAAGGAGAATGAAAAGACCTCAACTGTCGAACAAACATTTCAAAATTATGAACTGCACGTTACAAATATCACTGGATTTTTTTTCAAGTGCAAAAGCCTCCCACAGAGGCTTCTCGATTTCACGAGAGGTACGCACCTTCCTTCGTTGCGAAAAAAAATGATAGCGTTGAAACGCCTGATGAAACGTTCAAAGTTTTAACTTGCGCAGGGACAACGAAACAGTGCAGGGACGCCTGAAGACACTTAAATGACATTACCTTTTGACTAACCCATTGTCTAAAAGGAATCTCGTCTTGTGAACAATTACCAATTGCTTAGGTTCAGCTCATCAAGCTGCTTTTCGTCAGATAAGAGCTAAGATGGGGCAAGGAAAGCACGGGATTCAACCGAATCGTTCAGTTCAGGGAAAGATTTCGTGCAGGGCCAGTAAAGCGTGCTTCAGGCGATGGATGCAGTTTATAGAAAATCTATGCAAGGCGAGTAGAATAAGGGGGAAACTGAGTGAAGGAGGGGGTGGGAGCAGGAGCGACAGGGAAGATGTTAAAATAACGACATCAAAAGACGCGCAAAAAAAGCAAGAGGAAAAAGACACGAAAGAAAGACAAAATTAACAGAAAAAGTCCCTACAGAATCTCGAATACTTGGAGGCTAAAAAAAGTTGCAGCAGAAAGTTTATGGCACAGGCACAGCACGCTAGCCGTTCCTGTTGCGACAGACGAGAAGTAGGAGGCACGCGCTTGGAAAGGCAGCGCTGCCAAAAGCCCGCTTGTGGATGAGACTTTCTATTACCCTCTCGGAAGACCGGCAGCATGCAATCGATTGCGATAATGCCTTGTCACTCGCGTCTGTCTCGGCTCGGACTAGCTCGTGCGCACGCGCAGCCAGAAGACAAGGTTAACCGCCATCGGAGTCTTGGTATGCCCGGAGTTTATTTCTTAAGGTGTTCCGCTGGCTGTTTTTGCATGCAACGACTTCCTCCCGTTCTACGCAGAACACAACGCCATTTGCTTCCAGCGCCTGGCGTTATTTTGGGGGGATGGGATGTTTTCCAGTTACAGTCTTTGGAGACACGATCCTCGATCGAAGAATCGACTATGTGTCTGGTCAACACCATGAAGGCCCAAGATTTATGATAAAAATGGATTGTAAGCCTTGTTCGCAGTCTGTACTTCCTGAGTTAACGTTTATCAGACCAATTATAGTCAGCGATAGAGCCGTACTGTTAGCTTGTCTGTCAGCTGCCATTTAATATCCCACATGGCATAATCATAATTCACTTTTTTAAGTATTAAAATTTAACCATTTTCTACGATTAACATGAAAGAGTGGTACTTTACTGCAATGAAATCCACTACATGACAACACACGCTGTCACTGTGATTACTAAAAATATGAGTACTGATACACAGTTTCGTAGATTCGTACCTACACCCACAGGCAGATACATGCATGCCCGCACGCACACAAAATTAGTAGAGGAGGACCAGGAGAGGCAGAACCTCTTACAAGTACCCACATTTGCATATCAGCGTACACGAGCAAGTACACGAAACATTTAACGCTCGACCAGACACAAATCCGTTCTAGACATGCGCAAACTAACAAAGCGGAGAAAGGCACCGGCTTAAATGAACTGTTCAGTAAATGTAAGCGAGAAGGCACCGCCTACTTCGGCCAGACAAACAAACTGTAAAAGCACTTCCTTCGCACCATGAACAGGCCGTGGAGAACACGGGCGATCTAATTCAAATATTGCACTTGCTAGGATTACAAATAGGAAGCGCTCAGAGCGCTATGGGATCAGCGGCAGCACTTAATTGCCAGCCACCCACCGAGCAATATTTTGCTGGATGCTGGTTAAAAGAGGTTTTAGGGGAGTGAAAAGAAGACGGCTTTCACAGGAAAAACCTAATCGAAAGCAGCCTACAAAATCAATCCGTTTCTCCATTTTCTCTACCTCATCTCCTCCCTCCTCATATGTGTGCAAGAGAGAGAGAGAGACACACATACAAAGAAAGAGAGAAAATGTGTGAGAGAAGGTAAAGGCGAAAGAAGGATGCGGAAAGACAGTGGAGAAAAAGAAAAAAAGACACAACAAGATGGGATCAGCAGGATTCAGTGGAGAAACGGAAGAGAGAGGAGACGGACGGACAGACATTCAGACGAGGGACAGGAAAAAAAGCAGGGAGAATGGCATAACGATATCAACTAAGGAAGCCAAATCGGCAACTAAAGGCTATAATACACAGGCACTTTCACACACTGTCTGCGGCATTTTAAACGCATGAATGCCATCCTTCAGCAAACGAACAGTCATGCTGATTGCACGTAATCTGACAGTCTGCACTAAGGGCGCGGGTGACACTGCTTGTGAACTGTGTATTTGAAAGCATCGTGGTATGCAGCGATAAGCACGGTGTCATAGAGAAGTGAGTGAGAGGACGGCGAGAGGATTTCAGAGAGAGAGACAGAGAGAGAGACACAGAGAGAGAGAGAGAGACACACACAGAGGCACACAGAGAGAGAGAGAGAGAGAGACACACACACAGAGAGAGAGACACACACACACAGAGATGCATTTTGATGCTACATCAAGTGTCACTGTATGATATTCTCGGTGACTATAGTTCGACTCACCAGAGAGGCATGGTAAGGCACTTAACGGTGTGACAGCGCTCTCCATCTGCTGTTTGTTGCGCTGTGAACAAAAGAAAATTGCACTGCATGGTAGCTTTCAAAAATCTTAGAATAAACTCACGAGAAACAATCGTTCTCTTTAAAAACAAGCATTCTTTGATTACTGAGCAGTCAGATGGAAAATGGTGTTAAAACATTTTTGAGGGATTGACCTCTCTACCAGCTCCCTTGGTTTTCTACCATGAAAGTAGAATGTATTTTGGAGTAAACGTTCAGGCGTGGCTAAAAACGTAGCCTTACATTAATTAAAGCCTGTCGTTCACAGTGGTGTAAGTTCTCCTTACAACTTATCTCTAAACATGTGCCAACGTATTTTACAGGTCTTTTAGTTACAGATATATGTTTGTGTATTCTCTTAATAATAACATATATTTCTCTCTCGCGCGCACTCATGCACGGACGCACGCACGCACGCATGTAGTCTCTGAGATTAGATGTCCTGCATAAACAGTTATTTTTTGCATATTTTTGGAAGCGATAAATCGATGCACGCCGGAGTGTCTGCATCGGGGCTTGGACTTGGGCTGTAGCGGTTGAACAACGGCAAATCGATGTTCATCTGGAGGAGTTAAAAGGGCTCTTGACACAAGTCTTCATGCTACCCGAAGACCCTAGTCGTTTACAAAGTCGATAGCATGTACGGCGTGTCCTTAGCAAGTTCCTCTAAGTTTGTTTTGATGGGTTTCTTTATCATAACTTTCTTCGTCATCTTTAACCATCCGGTCATCCCTAATGTCTGTTAATACACTACATATCAGTATGCCACTTCCTGCATGTAAAAATGAGCGCTGGCTAAAGGTCTGAAGGCGCCAGTCTTTTCAAATGTATATGTGATACATGCAACGTTTAGGATTTACATAACGTCAACGAGTCAGAAACCAAAGTTAATCCTTTTTTTAAAAAATGAAATTTCACAAGTCTTTCCCACTCTCTTGCACCTTTTTCCTTCCTCACTTCTCCACCCTAGCTTTTCTGTCTAACGATCTATGTTGTATAGATAATATGCGTGGTAGGTTGCAAAAAGAGTACACTATATGCAAGGAGAGGGTTAAGTAAGAGTGAGAGAGAGAGAGAGAAAGGAAGGAAGAAAGAGAAAGAAAGTAGAGCAAACGGACGAACGAAAGACAACATAGAAAACAGAATGAACGGAGGAACGAACAGACAAACGAACGAACGAACAAATGGAAGAAAGAAAAGAAACAACGAAAGAGAGAACAAAAACATGAACCAACGAATGAAATAAAACAAAGGAGAGAGAGAGAGAGAGAGAGATAATTACATAAACAGAAAGAATATTATCTAATAGCAACTCTCGCTGGACAGTTAGATATGGAGGCCAAGCGTGCTCAATAAAAACACGTATCAGACAGTCCATGTAATCAATAACAATTAATGTCTCGCAAACGTTTGGAAAGAATGCATTAATCCGGGGTTGATCGGGTTTTCACTGCGCATCTTGTTTGTTCACTAATGCTACCCTGGTTATTCTTCCCATTATTACAATCCTAGAGATAAATCAGGAAGAATAATTACACAAGGGGTGTGAGTGAGTGAATGTGTGTGTGTGTGTGACGTGCTTGTCTGCAACGTATGTGGTGTTACAAAAAACGTTGTCTCTCAAACTCTTTCGTAGAAAATGATCTCTTGCAGTGCTGTTTGCGAAATAGATGCGTTGGGATTTTTATCAATGCAACAACTACAAATAGTAAATCACAGCGTAGGTAAAATTGTAAGTCATAGTTTAGGTCAGAAATGTTTGATTTCTCACTTACGCGTGTGGCTTGTTTTCTTTAAAAGCTGCACTTTATGCAGTTTGTGGTTGAGAGGCCAGCAGTGCGAAATTTAAGATGACCTAGTCTCGCCGACTTATATCATAGTGTAACTATTTTAGCATAAAGTCTACAGAAATTTTCTCGCAAACACATGACTTATATCATATACTTATGATTTATATCATAGTGTAACTATTTTAGCATAAAGTCGACAGAAATTTTCTCGCAAACACATGACTTATATCATATACTTATGATTTATATCATAGTGTAACTATTTTAGCATAAAGTCGACAGACATTTTCTCGCAAACACATGACTTATATCATATACTTATGATTTATATCATAGTGTAACTATTTTAGCATAAAGTCGACAGAAATTTTCTCGCAAAGACATGACAAAGGACCACAGTGTTGGCTTAGGGGGTAGGAGCACTAGAAAACACTTGTTCTGCCTTATCAACAAACGATCCTCATTGCTACTGAAAGAAATGCACCTCACGCTCACTTACTTGTACCCAGTCTACAGTTTGAGCGGTATCCACCAATGCTTCCTTTCAGATGTCTCTCGCTGGAGCTGTGAGTCAAAGTTAGGGCCGGTTTACACGCTTCAGTGTTTGGAAACGCTTTTCAAGTCTTGAACCAGCTCGGAACCGGTCCTGCTCAAGGTTTTTTTTTTGGGGGGGGGGATAGAATGGCTTTCTATTTTTCGAAACCTTGAAGCCTTGCCAGCCACTATCACGAACATCTGGGCAAAAGGTCAAATGATCTCAGCCACGGGATCTCATCTTCAATCAAAGATTTCTTCCCTTTGAAACCATGAAAACTTTGAACAGTCTAAACCGGGTCTAAAATAGGAGAGATAAACATATTTTTTCAAACCACTCCAAGAGTATCCATGGCATAGTTGTAGAATATTACACAAGGGTAACCCTGGTTCGCTTTCTTTCGCACTTACTACAGTACTACAATAGCACCATACTATTAAATGTTTTGTTTCAAATCTTCCCTTGGCTGCCTGATGGCGTTTCTTAAGCAGACGAAAGTGTGTCATACTTTTATGAATTCTGAAGTCACTCGAAACTTTTTGATGTAGGGCGACCACATTGTCATAGGCACAGTGATCGGTGTCAGACGGGCGAGCAGATGACGGTGACCTGTTAACATGATCGATTCTGCACCCGAAGTCCCGTGGACAGTATCAGCTCCATGCTGATCGAGATGCCAGACGACACAAGTGCAGAACCGAACTTTTTTCACGTGAATTGTTGGTATTGTCTTCATTGTTTATCCGTCTTGCTGCATGTCTACGGCCTAACCTGTATACTATACGTGCATATTATAGATCACTTTAAGCCTGCTTACCAGAGCAATGTTTTTAAATGGTACCCCACAGTGGGGTGTAGCTGGGGTCTTGTGGTAAAACCTTGCTTTTGGTGGGAAGGTGCTCCTTTGAATACCACTCTTTTTTATTTTCTTATAGTGTTCTTAATGCTTAATCTTAGGAGATGGGCTTAAGATTTATGTTTGGATTTGGTTTTCGGTTAAGAGAATGGTTAAAGTTAGGATTGGTTGCGATTTGCCTACTTACAAACATTGCTCAACAAAATGATAGGAAACGGCAAAGAAATCTGAACAGGTTGAAGAAATTCAGCCTTCACCGCGAACCGACAGCGTTTTGGGGTCACAACGGCGTCCTGGTTGTCAACAATCACCTCGAAAATGTTAAAAATATCAACCTCGAGTACAGCATTCCTTCACCAAAATATCAACCTCGAGTACAGCATTCCTTCACCAAAATATCAACCTCGAGTACAGCATTCCTTCACCAAAATATCAACCTCGAGTACAGCATTCCTTCACCAAAAAGATACCAGAACGACAATTGGTACCAGCTAGAAGAAAACCCCACTAAACTTCCATCTACACAACATAGCTGTTACACAGGGTCCTTCTACTAAAATCTCCAAATTTTCCGCTCCCTCTCGGTGCGTAATCCCCGATAGGTGGAAGCATTTTCTTTCTTTAAAAAACAACGACAACTGAACCTTGCATACTTATCTATCCCTCCGCCGAACACTATTGACTGCATTTTTAAAAGTTGGCATTATTTAAATTATTGTAGCAAACAACATTAGAATTAATGTAGCAAACAACATTATTAGTATTATTGTAGCAAACAACATTATTAGAATTATTGTAGCAAACAATACCATTTCCTCTACTGCAATTATTGGCTCGACAATGCTACCGCTTTTCCTTTCTGAAAGACATGCAGCCAACATTTTCATTTATTTTCAAACGTTCTTTTTATTTTTGCAGTTTTGCTGCTAGTCAGCCTAAGGGCCCGTGAAGCTGACGAGTAACGAGTGATATGGAGCAGTACACATGATACAGGCCAGGGGTCAGCAGTTGCATAGGTAGTGAGGAGTAAGGGCTGTGTGAGGGACAGCAAATAAGGGACGTCATCCCCCCACCCCCACCCCCACCCCCATCAGGCTGTGGCAGAAATGCGCGATACTCGATTCCGTCCGATGTTTACACTTGGCCACGCAATTTCACATCAAAAAGTTGTTAACCGTTCTATGACCTCATTTTGGGGAACTTTATTAAAGAATTGAGGGCTTTGCTACGCAAATGTACAAACTCAGTCAAGCACAATCAAGCACGCAGTCATTCAAATATTTTCCACGCGCACACACACAGAGGACGGAAGGAAGGTAGAACGAAAGGTAAGACTGAGGAAGAAAGAAAGGAAGGAAAGTTGAGAGAGAGAGAGAGAGAAGATAAAATAAAATGCTAAAGTGTATGCAATATAGATGCGAGCTTAGACACATTACTAAAAACTGCGAATACCAAAAAGGACTCTGCAACTGTTACCAGTTACTAAACACAGCGCACGTCAACAAAACTCCAAGCAACGAGAAAGAATGTTCGACCATGACAGTCCATCCGAGTTCCACAAAGCTGAAGCGGGGTTTTTATGAGGAGACCTCGCTTGCATTTGGGCTAGCCAAATGCATGGCACGCAATCGATTACTTGGTAAAAATCGCGCTTTCTTTTTTTCTTCTATTTTTTTTAATATTTCTGTTGAACTTTACGGAGCTGATTTGTTGACAAGCAGGACCCAATTATAAACCCATACATCGGGATGCGGACAAGACTTAGTTCCCACCAGAGCACTGGGGAGAGAAGACAATTGTTTAATTAAGAGGGGGATGTATTGGAAGCCAGGAATGCAACCGCACAGCCGCAGCATAGGTGACGTTTCAGTAATTAGGTAGGCATCTCCACCGAGACTGCTGCTGTTGCCCGCAAAGAAGCTGGAGTGACGTCAAAGGTTCTACGCTCTCCGTGACGCATTCCCCTCAAGGATTTCCTTCTCTTGCAGTTCACCAGCGACAGAACGAGAGAAAATTAGTTCCGCTGTTTGTCGTATTGCAACAGCCTATGTTTGGCACCGCGCAGTCCCTAAGGAATGAGTACTGACCGATGCACGCGATATTATGAGGTGCAGAAAGGTTGATCAAATTAAAAAAATTCAGACTGTATGACAAATAACAAGTGACAAATAAGTTAAAACGTTATTGTCAAGTGGAACGTTGCTTAAATGCATTTATTCATGAAAAAAAGGTTATTACAATAAACTAGTTCAAACACAAACGCATGCACACCGGCCCACACGCGCGCATACGTGCATACACACAAACTACATATCAACGTACGTTTCCAAACTCAAATGGCGCCAAAACTCACATAATTAGAAAAACATGTGCCCGTGCAGGCACGCATGCACGCACGCACGCACGCCCACACATATTGTCTTCTGGCGTTTTCTTAACTGGACGTGATTTTTGTTTTACAAATTTACGTAGCAGTTTGACATGACAAGTGTGTCCGGTTCAGAAAGGGGTTATGAGAGGGAAGGTATTTTCTTCTGGTCTATTTTTGAAAGTGGAGTTTTTGCGTTACTTCCGGCGACGGTGCGAGCAAAGTAAACGCTCATTAATGGCGCTCTAGAGATGGACACGCCTGCTTCCGGACGACGCAAGAAGGCGCGATTTGCTTGGGTTGAGGCAACATATACACTCAGACACGCAAACTGATAAACAGAAAATTTCTGCTTTGAGTTAACAGAAAAATATAAGAAAATGCAACACACTAACGGGTACAGAATGCCAGAGAATGACAGACCAAAAGAGATAGAGAGGGAGAGAGAAAGGTAGGCAGAGGATAAAGTTCACTGGCTTTTCGTATCATTCCGAAGTAAGTTCTACAGGCATGATGACGCCCGCTGAGACTACTTCATTACAAAGAGAAGACACGGAATACATGTAGTATAATGAGTCTCTATAAGACAAAATCGTTTAATCACCAAGTGACAATGTAAAACATTGCATAAGGAAAGCAATGTAATGTTAGCAAACATTCGTAAAAGCAGCCATTCAAAACTGATTCAACTACCATGCAATCAGTGAACATAAACACATCTCTCTGATGCCATGTTCCCTCTTCCACATGACCACCCCTGTCACCATTTCAGACTATTCGCACCTTCTCACACACACAAAGAGAAAAACAAAAACGGAACCCGGCAGACTGGAAATAAGTTGCTAAAGGCTACTAAAACGGTAACTGAATAAGAACTTAGATATCATAGCACAGAATAAATACAGGCTGAATATTGTAGACATCCAAATATTTGAATCAAATTCTGAAAAAAGTAAATCTAAATATCAGAGGCTGGATGGTCGACGAAATCTTAATGCCGTCATAAAGACGGAACATGGAGAGTGTGTGTTGCTAAGGAGACATGACGGACCCAGGGGTTGTGATATTCAACACCCAGGCGCTCCAGCCAAAGGGTACTATGTTCACGTCTTTTAGCCAAAAGCGAGCAGTTCACGGCCAAACAGACCCTGCGCGAAACGTTGTTTTACATGAGGGAGAGAACAGCTTGTCATTAATGAGCGTTCTTACTTGTCAAAAGCTTGCGCCAAGCTTTGTTGTGAACAGACTCGCAACAAACTTTGCCACTTGTCCTTTACAAGCCTGAGCCGATGGAATATATGTGACACAAACACTTTGCAATATCTACGTACCGTAAGGGGAAAAAATCCAACACGCACGCACGCACGCACGCACGCACGCACGCACGCACGCACGCACGCCGAACAGGCATGCTACGAACATCAGAGACTATGCAGTGTAGATCGGGATCACACGCTTACCTGCAGCTCACATCCCATTGTGAGACGGCCACACGTGCAGCGCTGCGACCCGCGACTCTGACGCACTGTGCTGTGCTGTGCCTGGCCGCGGTTGCGGTGTACTTATTTTTCCGGTGATAGAATGGCAAGTGTTGACACTGCTGTATTCTACACGGCAGACCAATCGAATATATCCCGTCGTCTAGTTGTTTTTAGCCATCTGGCTTGCGCATACGGAAGCGCGACGTAACGAGGGTTAAAGTGAACGGTGTCAGGGACAAAAAAAACAACTTTCTGTCGGCTATTTTAAGACTGACTTGTAGCAGGAAAACAAAGTTACATCCACCTGTCAAAGGCGCGCCGTTCAAACTGAAAAACATACAGTGATGTTAACATGTTTCCGATTTTAAGTTCGGACGTGGGACGGACGTCTAGTTCAAACCTGACTGCCTGCCAATGCCGCCATATGAAGACAAAGACGTTAAAATTTAGACCTGAGATTTTAAGGCCCATCACATTTTGTATTTTAAGCGAACATTCACGCGTGAAGATAGGAGTTCGTCTTCGTGTAACATAGCCCTCGACCGCTCTACCCATAAGCGCTCTCAGCGAAAGGAAACCAGGTTTAACGTGGGATTCCAGTTTTAAATACAGCGAGATTGTGCACGAAAATACAGAGAGGAGACGCTCGTAAATCTCACGTAAAAGCCGGTTTGGGGTATTTGCGCAAAGTGCACGCGCATTTTCTCTTTGCGTAATCCATTGAGGATTTAGTATGAAAAGGAGATACAGTGTAGTTACGATCAGTCAAAAAGCTGCAACCCAAGGGATAATGCTCCTACTTGTCGAAAGGCTCTCGGACAAAAGGAACACTACAATTTTGCCATCTTAATCAGGAAACAAATAGAGCAGATTCTTTATCCTTCAGTGCGTGTCTAAATGAAAGCATTACCCGACCATTATTCCTAGCCAGGAGATCGATAAGGTTCACTTGCTCTCTCGAATAGCTTTTCTTCCAGATCTGTTTTCTGCGGACTTGTGTGTGTGTGTGTGTACGCGTGTGTGTGTGTGTGTGGGTGCGCGCGC
Organism: Lanistes nyassanus; assembly: GCA_004794575.1. Lineage (NCBI taxonomy): Eukaryota > Metazoa > Mollusca > Gastropoda > Architaenioglossa > Ampullariidae > Lanistes > Lanistes nyassanus. The sequence continues at coordinate 256,608 of SMGT01016653.1, read as the reverse complement.
GGGTGTGTGTGCGTGTGTGTGTTCTCTTCTCTTTGTCCTACTTTCTGTAAGTTCGGTAGCAACAATGTTTTCAATTACTTAAATTAACCAAACCATGTAACGACGGTTTATAAAAGACATCATACTGGAAAAAGGACTTGTTTTGAGCGGTCTGATTGTTGGTACCTTTAAAAGGACTGAAGTAGTCTCCCTTTCAAAGCTGCCATCCATCGTATCAGAAAAGCAAAATCGGCTTATACAGAGTGCAGTTTCCTGCTTACTGGATGCTCTTTTCTTCATACGTGCTCTTTGCCATCCACCTTTTCTTTTTTTAAAATTTAAACGCACACAAAATGTTTCTGTGATATGAATAACAAATGTTCTTCGATACAAATCGATAAAAGCCTCGCTATATTCATAAATGTTTGCCCAGCAGGTCGATAAACGCTACCGCGACCAACACACGGCGTGTAAACACTCTGCGCTGAAGAGCACAAGGTGCGACTGGTGCTGACGCCCAGAGGACTGTCCAGGACTGGGTTGCATGAACGTTTGTATACGTATTTCTGGAAATGAGGGGTTCCAAGGCCTCTTCGCCCCGTGCATTTTATGTGCACCCTTATGTGTGGAGGGAAGATACGAACCCCAGTGAAACTTGGCCAAGGACACTCGACGTCATTGTCATCGAACTTGTCGGGGAACTATGACAGCAGTGCTTTATGGGCGCTTTAGGTATAACACTCTCTCCTTCGTAGTGCGTGCAGCTTTTCTGGCACGGAAAAGGCTGGCTTAAACATCCTATACGACTTACAGCAAGAGTTTGCTCGTCCCCCCACTCCCCGCCCACTTTTTGCAGGTTTCTTCCTGAATGTCTTTTCTGTTTCTTCTCCTTACCACTCCGCTTTCTTTCTCTCTCCTTTCATTCTATCGCGCAAGAATGTTCGTATTTCTCTTTCTCTCTCTCCGCACTCGTCGCTTATACGCATACAGAGGCTCGCAAGGCGGGCAGGAAAAGAGAGTCAACCAGCGTTCATTCTGAGGAAAGAAAACTACAATATCTTCCTTATCAGAGTTTGACTACTGCCCGGCAACCTCAGACCTTTCGGTCTTAATCTTCACCGCAGACATCCCAGGCGGTGGCCAGCGTCTCTGCTGGAAGCTGTGTATCAAGGTCTCAACAGCTGCTTAGCTTGCTGCAGACATGCGCCAGACGACCGCATGAGTGTTGCTGCGCGTTGTGATGGCTAACCTACGACAGCGTCTGTCGTGTGCTGCTGCTCCAGAACCAACCAATCCACAACAGCAGGGAAAAATCACAACAAGAAAAGAATTATATTAGAAGAATCACGTTCCATATTGCAACGCCAGACTAGTCACTCCATATTCTGTACTTTTAATGGCCCTTTTTTTCATTGAAAAAACATTATGTTTGTGTGGACGCAAACTATCTGCATATAATAATCTCTGTCCGTCCGTCCGTCTATCTGAGGCAGAAATGAGTACAATATCTCTTTTCAGTAGATGCGAATCGGCTTTCTAGCTTTGTTCCTTACCCAGTGGGTGATTTAGCATTGCCGGCTGCTCACCAGCATGCTACAGCCCCTACTGAAGAGGCAGAAATTAATGCAATATCTCGTATTCAGTAGATGCGAACCGACTGCTATCTATCTAAGTGTATGTGTGTGTGGTGATCGCGGGAGTGCCTCTGACATTTTGCTTTTCCGCAGAGATCACATGATCCCGGACAAAGACAAACATATTTTTTTTCACAGGGATCTTTTAATCTACATAATACGCACTTTTTCAGTTGAATACATGGTTTCGGAGGTGCTGCAGCTAAAAATACAAAACAAAACCCACAGCCCGTGGCAATTTCTGCCTACCCGACGGGAGACCTTTTCATGAATTTGGTCTATGAATGGACCGCGGTGCAGGTAAATTAATTGTAGGCCTTTGCTCTGTAGCAGTGAAGGAACAGCCTCGAAATTTTGCATCCTCTTAAAATCTCTGGCACCATTAAAAAAAAAACAACCGTGATGGTGATGGTTTTATTCTGGAATTATCTCAGTAATCTGCTTTTCGGTTTTTTTAAATAAAGAATCCACGATTTGTAATGGATACACATGAAATGCGGAAATGTTTTATTCCAAGCCCCAGTCGCGTGTTCTTTTCATTCCCATGAAATGTGTCGAAGGAATGAAACATTTTGGAAGTCCTTATTGTCTTAAACTCTTTATTGTCTAGAACAGTCACACAATAAGCTGACAACATGGCGTGATGCTGCGACAAGGGGACAGCAAACCGAAGGCCGCAGAGAGCCTGATCAATGGGTGCCCATTAGCTCTATTAGGATTTCATTGACTGACAGACTTTTGCACGTGCCAGAGTCGCTTCACCCTGCTAGGAGCAAACAAGTATTTCTAGCTCTGGATGGCGATATTGAAACCTTTCTGCTCGATATTCACCCGGCTGGACAGCACGTGCGTACGTATATAGTTTCCTATATATATTAGTGCTCACAAATCTCACAGGAGTGCACAGAACCTTTTATGGGTGATTTTATGTATAGGACAGGAGATACAAATTGTCACGCAGCCTAGTACAGGAGGTGACGTCGTAATACCAGGGAATAAACTTCGATATCGGCATAAAACAGCTATAATCACTTGTCCTCTAACTATGAATGACACGACTGATAAAATCGGTGCTGCTTTAAATAAAAGAACTACTGGGCGAAGTCTGACAGCTTAAAATGTGAAGAACAGGCACAGATTCTCTAGAAAGTGACCAATGCAGGCAACAGTTCACCAAAATCTGGAAAGTGTTGGTGGGAATTGGGAGCATTAATATCTAAAATGAAACATGTAAAGTGCAACACACAATATAATTTAAGATTCCTATAAAAACATAAAAGTTGAAAGATAAAGTACACAATGCAAAGACAAGTTAGAAATACTTTGCAGGATTGGTAAGTTCATAAAATAAAATATTTTTTTGAAATCTCTGCCTTGAACGCTTGCAAAATAGTTTCAAAATGCATCAACCCCTTACGAGGGTTTCATTTCCGACAGATTTACACTTGTTTTTCGTCTGTAGACTGTGCGTTTTACCTAAGCTTTTCTTGAGCAAACTTATTTGATGTTTTTGCGACTTACCTTCGCTCTCCACCAGACAACCATAGATACAAAAATGCATACGCTTGTTATTACGAGCGTACTGCGTGCGGCAAAGCGCGTGTGCTGAGTGCATTAAAGCTAGCGAAGGTAGCGCTGAATTCCTCCAAGACGTACGGTATTAATGTTTAATGTTAACTGGACATTAACCTCCGGCGCGGTAGCTAGTGTGGCGAATGATGAAGGAGCAGAGGGTCTCCATGAAGGTCATCAGGAATTTGATTAAGTGATTGACGACGATACCGAGTCGTTGATCGGACAGACGGGACGAGGGCGGGGGTCTGTGAAGAAACCCAGAAAGAAGTCCAGGTGCGAGAGGATAATCCAATGTTGTTCGCTGCGCGAAAGTGAGCTCTTACACAAAGGAGGACGAAGGCGTAGGCCTGTACCTTGCGTAAATGCGGACTTTCGATTTGCAAACCGGAAACTCGTGTATCTCGCGGGAAGTATACGCATTTCCTTTTTGGGTAAATGAATATTTTTGCACTGTGTGATAGGGTTTGCTGAAGAGCTAAGCGCAATGGACTGGTTTTCTGAAATGTTCGTTGGCTCGCACTCAAGGACAGACGGCAAGGTTTTAGTAAACAGTCTGACATGGATCAGACTACGAATGTACTACAGGTTCTTCCTTCGTGTTACAGCAGCTACGTTTCAGCCTCGTCTCAGTTACTAATGACGCTTTCGTCTTAAAAACACGAGAGCAATTTTAAAACAATTAGAAGCAGACAGTAAAGCCATTAATTTTGAAACAGCAGAAACCAGGACATGAAATCATTACACCGATGACGCCATTTACCTGTACTTCTATATAATAACTTTAAAATATGGAAGCAGATCGTGTTATACTGAGGCTTACTTCCCAGAGAAGTTTAAAGTCTTTCAGTTCCACTCGAAGCAGCTCGGTGGTATCCTTGGTTACCACGGTAACTTCGTGAGGTTTTCCGGTCAAAATGCCCTCGCCGAACGAAGTGCCAGGACCCACGATGCAGAGCATCACGCCATCCTGCAGGGAATTTACACATAACGCACGCACGCAGGCAGGCACGCAGGCAGGCACGCAGGCACGCACACGCACACACACAACGATGTACACTGACGAAAGAAAGTGTAATAATTTTTTAAAAGGATTAAAAGTGAGACTTCGCAAAGAACAGACAGACAGGCTTACCTGTTATACGTGAAATAACTGCGGTACACATTTGTCTGATTATTCGAACATCGTATCCCTGTGTTTGGCCGTCTTCTTAACAATTAACGTACGCAAGCACGCGCGCACGCGCGCACACACACACACACGCACCCACACACACGTCCTTACACTCAGTCACTCTCTCTCTCTCTCTCTCTCTCTCACACACACACACACACACAGAGAAAGTAAACTAACGAATGACTACCCACCTGATGAACTTTCGGTCTTGCCGTATCGGAAATCAGCACAGCCAGCGAGCCAGTCAGTACTGTGTACCAGTTCGTTCCCACGTCTCCTTGTCGAAACACTGTGACACACGCAAAAGCACTAAGAGAAAGGCTTTCCACTGATAGTTCTTGACACAGTTAACAAAAATATAAACAAAAACCCACTCACCCGTTCAAAGCAGTACAAGACCAAACGATATCCTGGGCACATAATAACAGGTCATATCCTGCGCACCAGGTGAGACATCATTGCAAATGCGTCACCAGCTAGCTGTTTCAGTTCTTTTCTATTTATAGCTCTATCTTTTTTCCACCCTTCTTCTCTGTAAAGAGTTACGAGACGCACTAGTGTACAATTACACCCTCTGTAAAGCTGTTGTCCCATATTTAAGCTAATTACAATTTCCTACACCCCTTGCCTAACTTGCTGGGTTGTTTTTCAGCTTCTGCGTTTTATAATGATCAGCTTAGACACATCACGCAAGAATTGGCGGCACGTTTTGGGAACAGGTTCGGTAACGACTAAGGCTGTTATTAGTCCCTCGAATTAGATGAGATACGTGGCTGTGTTTGAAAGTTTCAGCTGATGTACACTACCGTATCTGTTTCCAGCGGTTTTTAAAGCCGTTATTTCATTTTCTCTAGACCCCCGGTAGATGTCTGCTTGCGAGTTGCCGCTCATGCGATTGTGCACCTCGGGCCAGGTGTCACACAGTTTAGGCGCAAAGGCTCTTTCTGTTAGCATGCAAAATGTACACTGTAAACAAGAAGTGTTCAAGTTAGAACACTTATTTTGTTACTGAAACAGAACGCATTTTACATTAATCTAGAACGCTTTAGATGTGTTGGTGCTAAACTAGTGTAAAAAGTGTTCTGGTCTGTGTTCTCGAAAGTGTTCAAATTGCCGGAAAATGTATAAATGGTGTTCTGATAGTGTGCCGGCACCAAGTGCTTAATCAAGCATCCAAGCCGAAGCCAGCTAGACAATTATAACGATGTCCACGATGACAGTGGTTTAATGATGACGGGAACGATAGTGGTGTGGTGATGACAAGTATGATGCTGTCCATGGGGCATGCTAAGAACACATGTAGCATACATCTTACACATTATTTACACACGCAACACATGTTTTGCGCTTGCTGATGTTTAAAATATTTAGAGTACATTCATGAAAATTAATCTTTTTGTAATGGAGCAGGGATGGGGATTTTACACTGAGGAAAAAAAGACCATGCAACCAGAGAAAGAAGATTTGTCTCCGTGGCAACTCTGAGCCAGAAAGGCCAAAGTCATACCAGCCAAGAAGAATTAATATTTATCTCAGTGTCTTTGAATTGAAATAGTCACCACACGGTTGACAGAAAAGACTACTCAGGGTCCAGGCTGAAGCCAGCTAGACAATTATAATGACGTCGACGATGACAGTGGTTTAATGATGACGGGAAAGATAGTGGTGTCGTGATGACGAGTATGATGCTGTCCATGGCATTAACCCCTTTGCGCCGCTTATTTTCAGTCAATTCTGTCTCTTTTTCATCCATAACGCTCACAGATTTTTATGAATCAAAAGAAAGAAAAGAATACCTGTTGCATTTCTGGGTTTTTCTTAAAAATACTTGACACTTACCCTAGACAAAATAATCATCCTATGATCCTATGATCGGCCTCTGCGTAGTAATAACAGAATGGTCGCAGGGGCTTTTCTTTCAGTTCGACGGAGACGCACACCGTAACACACACAGACACACTCATAAAGATGCACACACCCTAACACATAAAAACACACAGACGCATATGGCGCGAAGAGGAAAATTTATACTGCACGCCTTGACACGTACAATGCCACAGTCTAGCTTTATAATTCCACCACAAAACTGTATGATGCCAGTTTATATTTATGATTTCATTCTGAAAGTATAAAATCATTCATTCTGTAACTTCATCATGAACTGTGTTCACTTTTCGCATGTCATCGCTATAATCAGCTTATTTTGTCAATATCGTGACTGTATCTTGGTACATTATGAATGTTATATATTCAGTACTAGCGCTGTATAGTTCTGTACAGTTTTAGAGTGGAATTATATAGGTAGATAAGAAGTGTATGCGTTACAACAGTGCCACGCAAGGTCCCTCTTGGCGCCATTTACTCACCCATACGGATGTGCATACGCGTGTGAATTATGCAGGAATGCCTTGCTATCGTGACAGTGACATGACCATAAACACTGACAGCCTGTTGCACTAAGTTCCTGATCGGCTGTTCATAATGAAGCAAAGCATGCTTTACAATGTTCTTTCTCTCTCTTTTTCTCTCCCTCTCGTTTCCTTACAGAGAGCTTTAATGCAGATTTATCTAAACTCTTTTCAACATTCTTTAGCATGTCAATCTAAACATTGTGTTACAACTGTTGAAATGTTTCAGACTCACGTACTATTAGCGAGGATGTTCTTTCAGCTGCCACGAAGGGATTTCAATTACAAGTGATATCTTAGTAAAGTTGCAAAAACTCGGGTTTCTATGGTTACATGGGCAGTGACCTATCACAGGTAATTATATTTTTAATGCCTAAATAAATCTTGCTAACAGTGTGTTTTCACAGGCTCTCATTGGTGTACGTAAGACGTGAAGAAGTTGACCCGTCATCTCAAATAATCACTGATCAAAAAACGAGGTGAGATCAGGTAGCATTTGAAATTCATCTCTGATTCAGGGGGCTTCTCGCCTACAACGCTGATCGATAGTTACCGGCCCTAATTTCCCTTCTTCCCACTTCTCTCTCTCACTCACTCTCTCTCTCTCGTTCTCACTGTGTGTGTGTGTGTACGTGCGCGCCTCTGTGTGTGTGTGTGTGTGAGAGAGAGAGAGAGAGAGAGAGGAGAGAGAGATATGCACGTTATCGATTCAGACAGAGGCAGGCACGTAAGAAGATAAACACGACAAGCAGGCGGAAAGACTGGCAAATAGTTAAGAATGCGTAAATCCCAAAGTAAAATAATTACAATAAGAAGAAACATCACCACATCACCACCAGCAGTCCCCTACTGCACCCATAACCGCAACCTTCAAATTTGCGGAAACAGTCAACGCTGAATCATTTATGAAAAGCATTATTTTTTCTTCTGTTACGTGATCGTCTATCCTTTCAGCGTATAAATTCTTTATTTTTCTGACTGAGCCCCTGTGCTGGTTTGCTCGTTTATGTGGGTGTGCAGTCGTGCAGACTAAGGATGAAGACAACAAACAGGCAAGAGGCTGTGTTCGATTTGTATGGAGAAGAAAGCCCATTACGCCAACCTGAGCGTAAGTTTTACATTTCACTCCGAGTCTTGTTTACATAGTAGGTAGAAAGAACTGTCTGCACGGTGGAACCTACTGGTGTCGACACACCTAGCGCCGTTTTGCAGCGTCAGGCGACACTAGGAACACTTGCATTCTGTGTTGCTCTCACACGGCTCGACACTGTCTATTGTCCAGCCGTCTGCAACAACATTGTTAATTATATTTGATAACACTAAATTCAAGTTTTGACTCTACTCAGATTTTAATTAACACACCATCCCTAAAAAGTTGCAGCAGACATCTCTCGATTTCGAAGCTAGATAAACTGTCTTTTGCAGACAGTTGCAGTAATATGCGGCAGTTTTATTTAGCACTCGCCGTAGTTGGAGTGTGCGGAACTAGCGTAATCCTCACGCGCTTGGAGAAAATGTTAATTTAAAGCAAGGAACATAATACCTACAAGGACACAGCAGAATGCAAGAAGACACGACTGGAGAGCAGAGGGGTGCGTATGTGAGAGTGAGGGCTGTTTGACGCCTCCTAGCAACAAAGACTATCTCACGCCGAGGGTTGGAGCAGAGCAGATGATGAAGAATTTCAAGGGAAGAAGAAATGGGAGGACGCTGGTCTACACGGAGAGAACCTCTAATGGCCTGTGACTCAAGTAAACAAGAGACGTTGAAACATTCGGTGGGAATAGCTAGACCTTTATTTTTATACTTGATTCGCGTCCCTGGGGATTGGAGACAGTACTCTACCTACGTGAAGAACAAGCGCACGATGTCGGTGGGTTTTTTATTAAAAAATAGAAGATTATATGCTGAGCTTGCCTAGTTGTACAAAAAATATGAAGGGAAAGAAAAGAAAAACAACAAAGAAGAGGAAGAGGAGGAGGAAGAAGGAAGAGAAGAGGAGGAGGAAATAGGAGGAGGAATGAGAGGAGGAGGGAAAAGGAGGAGGAAGGAGAGGAGGAAATAGGAGGAGGAGGAAGGAAGAGAAGAAGAGGAGGAAGGAGAGGAGGAAATAGGAGGAGGGAGAAGGAAGAGAAGAGGAGGAGGAAGGAGAGGAGGAATTAGGAGGAGGGAGAAGGAAGAGAAGAGGAGGAAGAAGAAGGAGGACGGAAAAGAAGGAGGGAAAAGGTGGAGGAGGAGGAAGGAGGAGGAGAAGGAAGAAGAAGGAGGACGGAGGAGGAATTAAAGTCAAGGTGTAACACCAGTACTGTAAACATCTAACAGAGAATCTTCTCTAAGCCAAGGCAGCGCTCTAAAGAGACATTAGGAACAGCAAGACACCATCTGTCTCCTGGGGGAAAAGAAGCTTGAAGAAAGTCGTTTGGAATCACGACTGTAATGAACAAAAATGACACACTGAAACGTTCACTGAACAAACCAGAATACTAATGCACTTGTGAGACCCCGCAGACAGGCAGTCAAGCAGTTTCAACTTACACGTGACGCCTTTTTCCAGGCATTCATAAAATCCATAATAGCAGAGCTGCTGGACCAGAAATGGGTGGAACTTCTCCAGAACCTTAAGCTCTTTCAGTTTGCTATGGATCACATCCAAGTCTTCTGCTGTTCTTTCACTAGGTCTGCAACAGCCAAACGAAAAATATTTATGAACTTTGTCAGTAAAAAAGCAGATGCTTCAAGATACAGAGATCATATGACTAATTAAAAGCAGGATTAAAATAAACGAACCGGCTTGTAGAAAACTTAGTTACTTGTAATCTGAGACAAGCCGATCGCTTTTTGAAATATTAATTCACCTTTCGTTTTGATTTATGTGGCTGTAGCGATTTATTCAGCTATGTCTCATTTATTCATAGATCGCTTTCATTGAAAACTATGTTAGTGTTATTGACGCCCCTTGTTACCAATTAACAACGACAATTATTATATGTGTAACTAACAGCGAACGTTGCTGCATATTCAGCCCTGCTCTAGGTGGGATTACTAGTAGAACCCTTTTTAAAAAAATATATAAACAGAAATAGCAAAAACCTTCAGAAATACTCGTCAAAGGTTTGCCACCGGCCTGTGTCAGTCACAAAACAAGGTTAGATGAAAGCAGTATGAGAAAGATGGTGTTTGAAACAGTGTCATACCTTGCAGCATGACATGTCGCTAGAAACTCGCACACTAGTATGAATTCGGATACAGAGACACAGATCGAGCAAAAGGCGCACAGGCGCACGCACACACGCACGCACGCACACACGTACCCACGCACGCACCCATATACACACTCATCCCTCC
>SMGT01016653.1:190069-221334 GCA_004794575.1 Lanistes nyassanus | reverse complement strand
GGGGGGGGGGGGGGTGTGCAGCTGCAAGCATCCAGAAATGTCACCGTCAGCGACCAGACGATAAGGAACCGGCTGTACGAGCCTACCCTGCGTTGAAGGCGTCCCGCAGCACGACCTGTCCTGACGCCGGCTCATCGCGCTGCTCGGCTGGCCTGGGCCCGGCGTCATCTGGCTTGGAGACGTCAGCAGGGGGTCAGAGTTCAATTCACCGATGAGTCCCACTTTGCCAGATCGTTTCACGATGGCAGAATCCGCGTCTGGAGGGTGGGCCTTATCACGATGCCACTGTGAGGGAGCACAAACCGTTTGGTGGCAGGTCCATCGTGGTTTGCCAAAGAAGACCTAAGATCTAAAGAACACCCCCGGCACCGTGTGCAAGGCAACCTCACTGGCGTGGTCTACAGGGATGGCATTCTGCAGCCTCTCGCACTGCCAGCACTCTAGGTAATGGAACCAAGCGCCATTCTCCAGGAAGACAATCCAGACTACAAAGGGATCGGGTTGTCGCCACCTTCCTGCAGCAGGAGCAAGTTGTTTGCATTAACTGGCCATCAGATTAACTATACCTTAATCCAATCGACCACCTGTGGGATGTGTTGGTCCCTCACATGCGGCAAGCCGCCCACAGCCAGCTGTTCCTTTTACTTTAGCGGGAGTACCAGGCGATCCTACAAACGACTCTGGGGACATCGGCTCAGTCCAAGCAACAATGGTACCTTGCTTGCGCTCAGGACAGTGGAGGGCACACACATTTTTGACACTGATTATTCTGTTGCACCTGCTCTGACTTTTGTATACATGGATTGTGTCCTTCATGATAAGAAATCTTGCAAAAGTAGTGGTAACATTGATTTTGTGGTACTGTGATATACCAACACTAACAGGAAAGGTGCACATGCAAGTTGTGTTCTTGTTCACCCATGTATTATGTGTACTTGTTACTGTAGATCCCGCACAGCAGAGCTGGTAGTCTGCCACAACTCACTGCGTATGCTTACATATTACCACAATTTTATCACCAGCACGCCCAGAAACAGTGGAAATCTCCCTTGAGTAGGAAAATTCTCACCTCTGACAGATGAATTAACCTCAGGTTTTAACCTAGAAGTAGAAGTAAATATTCCCCATTTCCTTTAAACTGTATGTATTCTGATTGTTTTCATATTCCATAGAGATCTATGGAACCAAAAACTGTACTGGTATAGTTGGTAAAGATGGTTTCCACAAGTTTTGTGATCTGCAAGTGGTCCTCTTGTAGATAAGCCATGGCAAGTTACAAGGGCCAGACAACGACATGAGCCGATCACCACTAGGACCACAACAACCAGCCACTAGGGATGTCACACAGCACTAAAGAAATCACAGCCAAAGCAAAAAGTACATCCTGCGACACGAATTCTGTTGTAGCACCTCCCCACCGCAGTCAAATTGACTTGAAAGAAATCATGTACCCTGGGATCAACCAATATCAACGACAGAAAACTTTTCTTCACACTTCTGAAACCTTAACAATGCCATCATTTAGAGGATATTTCTCTACAGTTAGTTTGACCTACACCAGGATTTCTCCTATTTTTCTGTTTCTGTCATGTGGGCATATGTGCTAGTCACTGCAGGCATGCAGGCACTTGTCAGTAAAAACACTGGTTCCAGTTTAACCAAACTGAACGTTTACCTGTTAGATGATTTATGCAACTCACTTTTTTGTGTTGGAAAACAAAAGGCTATTCTTTGAAAAAGAAACTTTTCCTTCAAAACACAAAACAATTTCATTTGCTGTTACTTTAATACGCAGCAACAGTAACTCATTGAATCACACAGCAGTTTTGTCAGATGCACCAACTTCACACAGATGCATTAACAAGTTAAATTATTTTAAGATGAAATTATTCTGGCAACACACTATATCAGTTTTTTTTCAATGTAGCCAATCACTGCTTTTTCATAGGGAAAAAGTTATTCGTTTCATTAAAAAAGGGTTTGTCTCCAGTTGTTATTTATATCAGACCTCCAACAGAAACAAGAAATAAGTTTTTAATGTGCAATAAATCTAACTCTGCATAAGATTGTAAAACTACACATTTCACAATGCATGTTTATGACAAACTTTTGGCACCGTTTGATGATATTTTCACACTACTTAATTATTCATTTTTTTGCAGTGTTCTCTCCCAGCTCAAACCCTACCGCTAATCCCTGCCCCATCCCCCACCCCGGCTTGTCTAATAAGGCATTTATTTTGAGCATGATAAAAATTCAAATTTTAACAAAAAGTGTACTGAACATGTGCACATGTTTTTCTGTGCTTAGAATATAATGACCTTCCCAGAAAGATCTGATTATTTTTTCAGGTAGAATGCCTATCAAAGTCTCCACCTGCCACACCCCCACAGAGAACAGAGTATTGCACAGACTTTTAAAAAAAAAAACCATGTTAATAGAGGAATAAGAAATAAAGGCTATAGTTAATGTAACCAGCCATGTGGCAGCACTGTGCTCCAATCAGAACTGCTTCATAAAAAAAATTCTTCCATGCTTTGAAACAAGGATTGGCTATCATAACACAGGTGTACCAGCTAACATACCACGTCATTCGCAAGCATTGCAAATGTAAAATGTCATTTTCAGATCACAGATGTTAAGGGGAAACTGTCTTCCACAAGACAACTCATCCTCACGTTTAATACCACCTCAGCCATGTTTCCAACAAGAATGCAATAATCTTACACTTGAGCAGTAAGGAAATGTTCACATCTACCCCCAAACCACCAAAACATAAACTTTCTCCTCTTCAACTCTCTTATGGATTCTCTTTAAATTTCACTCATCGCCCACCTAATTTCTGGCATCATTCATAAGTAAAGCCAGCACAAGAGAGCACGCAAAATGGTGACAGTTGCTGATCTTGATGTGACAATACAGGTACATGATTACCAAATCACACATATAGCTCTTAATCCCAAATTGCTGTGAAAAAAAAATACAGCTTATGAACCATGCATCACAAAATGCACATGCTGAAGTGACGTAACGGCAGCAGTTACAGATGTTCATGTGACAATATAAGCATATAATCATCGCGTCACACACACAGCTCCTGATCCCAAACTACTGTTAAAAATAGATTCAGCTCATGGCCCATGCATCACAAAATCCACAAGCTGAAGTACTGTGATGAAATATTTAAGCTTCATCATCATATGCAAGCCCAGAGGTCAGCAGATCAGCAAAAGTGCTTCATCCATGTGTTGTCATCTACAGGTATTTTAAATAATTTAGTATCTTAAACTGGTAAAAATGAGGTTGTCCAGTGACCTTTTTCAGGTCCTAGAGGAATGGAAGACAGGGGTGCATGAGACCCCTACTTTTCAGTGAGCCAGCATCATGAGGACAGTGCCCATGTCCTCTCCCTCACTGCTTTACCTCCCCTCGCCCATGAGTCAGGTATCCGTTCGAAGATAGGTAAAAGACAGAAGTGTTCTGTAGCACAGGGGCATTGATCAAGTGCCTCTTACCAAACAGCCTAGGTGTGATCTTGCCTGACCAAAAACAGACTACTTATAGTGACTGAAGACTTCCAGTGAGGTAGAAGAGAGCGCTGGCAGTCTCATTGCTTGGTATGTACTGGGTTTGCAACTCCTCCCCCTGCTCCAGTGCCTCCTCCATGCCTGTGGCCATCACATCCTGCACCAGGGCCGGCTGCTGAGTCTGCAGCACTTCTGCTGCATCTGCTGCGGCAGCGTCAGCATCATCCTGCAAAGCACATGAGTCCACAGTGGTCAGTTCAGCCAATAAACCTTTCCTATATTAAAAAGGAAAAAAAACCCCAAGGATTTCCTACAAATCACTTTGTGGGGCTTTCTTTGCCAAGTTGTCTTTGAAGTCAAACTGCCCGTCCTGCAGACATCTACCACTCATAGTGAAAATACATGTATAACAGACATAAGATCTGAAGCCACGGCCACAATCGCTTGGTGACAAGTGTGTTGTTGTTGCATCTTCGTACATTCTGGTTAGTTTTCCCTTATGGAAATATTTGATACACATACGCACCTGTGCAGTTTTCACATGAAATTAGTTATCTTGTACCGCAATCATTTACTACCCATATCCCAAGATGCACACACACACACTGCTTGTATGCATGGCTACAACAAGAAGATAGAAAAATTACAAAATAAATGTAACTTCATACATCGCACTATAACGCACATCCTACCTGTCCAAGTTGTTCAGTCTCGGTCATGCCAAGATCTACCAGGCTGTCACCTGTGACTGCATTGCAGGATGCAGAAAGCTTCTCTGTATCTGTCTCATGTGTCCGGCCGTGACGCTGCAGCCCATATCCGGTGTTAAACTTTTTGCCGCAAATGTCACAGGTGAAGGCCCCTGGCTTCAAATGAAGGCTCAGGATGTGCTTGCGCTGGACGGACTGAGTTTTAAAGGCAGACCCACAATACTGACACAGAAAAGGACGATCACTTGCATGCTTGGTCAGGTGCTCTTTCAGATGAGCCTGCGAAAATGGAAGACGAAGTGAACAGAGGAGAGGTACCAATGATGATACACAATAACTGCTATATGCCCCAGCCAAAACTTGGCATTTCACAAGTCTGGCTATAACACAATCTTCTGCTATCTTCTGTTTCAATTAAGGCTTGAATGCTGCTATGGAAAATAGGGGAAGAAAAGTATTCTGCTATTCTCTTTGTGCAAACTCACACGTAATATTGTATGCTGGACTCAGCAACCACTGGGGATAAGATTTCGGTCATTCACCATTGTGTGCAGAAAAACAACACAAGTTTGCATGATACCAGGACTACACCATCCAAAACTTCAATTTTCTAAAAGCTTACTGTTCCATTCTGTATTTAGGAAAGCTGTTTCTGTTCAGAAAAATTAAATTTTTGCAAAACAAAAAAACTAAAAAAAAAAAAAAAAAAAAAAGAAGAGTAAATTCTCTCACTTATAAACTTTGTGATTTCAGAATATTCCTCAAGGACATTTACCTTTTACATGTAATGACCACACCTTCCTCCTGCTCATGCAAAATGGAAAAAAAAAAGTAAAAAGTTTCATTTTGCAGACCTGTGAACGACAGCCTTTGTTACACTGTGGGCAATGAAACTGGTAGACGCGGGTGTCCTGTGAAACATGCACCACTTTGTGCTGCTGCAGTGCATCTGTCCTCTTGAATGCTTTCCCACAAACATCGCATAAGTGTGGTCGCACTTCAGGCCCATGGACATCACGGCAGTGTCTTTCATAATGAACACGCTGCTGGAACGTTCTGGTGCACTGTGCGCATTTGTATGCATCAGGGCCTGTGGCTGGTCCACGAGCGGACTCCCGTGCATGCTTTAACACATGGCGGGTCAAGTACTTTTGACTCCCAGATGTCAAGCCACACACATCACATTTATACACCTGTCAGGAAAAGCCTTCAGGAATGGGATCAAAAAATTTCATTCACCTATGAAGAAAGAACTTTTTGAAGAAAATGATGGTCCAAACAACAACTGCAGGCAGTTTACTATTGCCTTTAATGAAAGGAAGCATCCAAATTGGAATGAGACCTTTTATTTCTTTGATTTTACACCAACATGCAAATATAGTGCAGATGTGAAAATCTACTTTAATTTCAACAACAGATAAGATGGCAAAACACAATTCTATAAAAAGAAAAAAATATATGGAAAGCAGCGAACTGTTTATCTTCCTTTTGAAGTCATCTTTTCATAATGAAGGTGTTATATTATTTGCTTAGTTTTATGACTTTTTTCTTCCTAAATCTGGAAGCTTTCAGAATCTGATGGTTTATTTCAAACATGCAATAAGCTACTTTTTTTGCAATATGTTGCAAACACTCCCTTTGGGGTTTTTCATGCAACTGTTGCATTGAGTAAAAACATGAAGACGACTGCAATTGCAAGATCTAGAAAAACATCAAAAAGATAGTGAAGCAACTTAGACAACAAAAATAACAGTGCTTTGGATCATAGACTTTGAAGGGTCTATGACCTGAAGCGCTCTGTTGTTTTAGTTGTCTAAGTTGCATCACTACCTTTTTGATGTTTTATTGTGCTGAGTGCTGTCGAGCAGAGATGGCAGCATGTGAAAGTCTATGGGTTTTTTTCTGTTTCGAATCCTGTAACATTACCTGTCCTTGCTGTGCAGAGTTAGAAGCACTCCCATTTGGATGTTTCATTTTTATGTGCTTCTGCAGCTGTTGCCTGCTGTCTGTGACATATTCACAAAAGTCACACCTCACTAAACTTTTCTTATGTAGTAGTTCATGGCGGCGCAAATGGCTGAGCCGTATTGTGGTGAAAGTACAGGCCCCACATTGATGTAGCTCGGTCCCTGGCAGATCATGGCACTTCAGATGTTTGTGGTAGTGACTCTCTCGTTTGCTTTTGAATGAACACTTTTTGCAGAAAAACTTATAAGGAATCCTGCCTTCATAAATCCGTCGCTGCTGCGTTGCTTTTGATTCATGTTTCTTCCTTCTAGACTTCCTAATGACTGAAAAACATTCACAGAAATTAAGTAAACTCTAGAATGTGATATTATAGATCATCTTCAAAGAAACTGCACAGTCCCACCCACAACATTCCACACCACAAACGTGGGTTTGTTTCTAATTAAATGTTTACATCAACCAAGGTGAAGTGAATAGCTGAATGGTTAGAGCACTGACATCTGAGACCAAAGGTACTGGTTCGATGCCTGCGCCCCGCATCACACTTACCCCATTTAACCCAGCTGTGAATGGGTACCTGACTCAGGGGTCAGGGAAGGTGAGGCAATGAGGGAGAGGATGTGAGCACTGTCCTCACAATGCTGGCCCACACAAAAGTGGGGGTCTTACACACCCCTGCTCCACTACAACCTTCGGTAATGGAACAACCTTTACCTTAACCCTTTACACTAACAATTAAGATCTGAATGATGTAAGATTTCAGAAAAAGGATGGCAACACACTAGTACTGCATGCTGCCATATGAACAAATTCTAGAACAATGACACTGGTGACTGGAACCACTCTTACCACTACCACACCCTTTCACTGTTGATGTAGCCGTCTTTTATAATGCACGAAACAGATGCATGTCCTACAGCTCAAACGACATACCTGAAGGCAAAAAGGTAGGATCGCTAATATTGTCTGTGCTATTTTCAAAGTCAGTTCCACCAGTCTGTAAATCCTCTTCAGCATTTTTGTCCAGTCTGCTGTCCTCCAACTCACTCTTTGGCCCTGTTCCATCTTCCTCCTCCAAACTTTTGATTCTCTTCCTAGGCTTTCCTTTCCTTTTACGTCTCGGCATTTTAATGTCGTTCTCTGTCTCATCGTCAGATGCAAATATGTCATTGCTGTTCAGAACTCCAGGCAAATTAGCTGGCACTTTGATCTGCCTTCCTTTTGATGAGACAAATGGAATCAGAAGTCTACAAGAGGTACTTTTGTCATTTGTCTTTTTGTGCTGCTGTTGTGAAGTCAACAACGGATCAGTTGAAAACTGAAGCTTTGTGCATTGTGGCAAATTGAGGAGGTCCTTCAGTCGATTATGGACACGGACTATTGTTGCTAGCGATGCCTCCAGCGTGAAACAGCGATGATCATCAATTCCCAGTTGGATATTTTCTTCCGTGCTCAGCTGCTCAAGAAGAACATCCTGGCTCCCTGGCACAATGTTCATCACATCTGCATTCAGTTTTGCACACACTCTTGTAAAAATCTGGTTGAGACAAAAAGCAAACATTCAAATTTTATGACTTTGGTCTCTGGACAATGCATCAGAACACATACAATGATCACTGAAATTCCAATAGTCATTACCACTGAGCAGTCATTTAAGTAAGGGTAAAGTTGAAAATTTTTTGTCCCTTAACAAAGAGGAATTGGCCCAACCTTTTCCAAACGCCAGTCATGCATTCCTTTTCATCCTTAACAAAGACTCACAATACTTGAAAACCATTAAAGATAGTCTAAATCTAATGCTTATTGATTTCTACATGCAATTTTGAACAAGACAACAAATTATCTAAAAAAAAGAAACATAAAGGAGGTGGGAGTTTGCCACACCCACAGAAAATGCATTTTAGAACTTTGACTTCAAAGTTCCAACAAATGTGTTAGCACTGTCTGTCTTGGTGTCTATGATATGACCTCAAGAGCCATAGCAATATTTTACATCATGAACATATATCTGGAATTGGTTGGCTAGACTTGCGGTCTAGCCATTCATTTGCCAAACAACACAGACCTTCATGTTGTCTAATGTGTGCTGGGGGATGTTGAAATGTCTTGTGACTGGAGAGATTCTACGATGTCTAGTATCAGCAAGATAGTCCCTGAAATGGTTGTTAAGAGTATGTTCAGTCTCGCCAATGTAAACAGTGGGGCAGATAGTGCATGAGATGGCATATATGATGTTTTTGTTGGTGCAGATGAAGTGACACTTCATATGGAAAGTGGTTTTTGATGTGTGAAGCTGTGTGGTGGTGTTAAGTGTGGGTAAGTGTGACAGCAGGAAACACTGCATGCAGTGGTACCAAAGGATATGAGGGAAAGGGTACACATTCTCAGTTTAGAACAAAACCAGAAGATCTCATAGGTTTTTATCCTCCCGAGATGCCAGGACAGGGGGTTGACTGAAGAGTTGCGGTTTAGATTTGGAAAGTAGGTGGCAGTGGGAGAGAAGGATTCTGTATACAGGATATCGTTCTTGGGGTGGTGGGTTAGTACAGCTATGGGGCGAGGCTCCGTGTTTGGTGTTATGGGTGGGCAGGAGTGTGAGAGTGTGTGGTGTAGAGGCAGATTTTTGTTTTGCAGAGTGCAGGAAATCAAGAGGGTGGTTATGGGCCAAAAGAAGTCCAACAATCTGTCTGTTCATTGAAGTCCATGTTGTTAGAGCATAATTTGTGGAGTCTGAGGAATTGTGAATAGGGTATGCTGAGTAACATGGAAGGTGGATGGGAGGTGGGAAAATCCAGTATGCATGTTAATCTGTGGGTTTGTAACTGACTGACCTGTAAGGTTATGTCGACCGCAAGAATATTGAGTTGTATTTCATTTCTCATTTCAGCGCCATGGTCCCTGCAGGACTGAATTTAAAGCACTGACCTCTCTTCCACCCACCTCATGACTTCCCCCTTCCTCTCTCTCTCTTCAACCTTTTTCATGACTTCCTACTTCCTCCTCCTTTCTTGTTCTTTTTGTAAGCCCCCCTCCCATCTCTCTGCCTTTACCCCTTCCTTCCCTCAGCCCCTACAGGATACGCCATTCTATTGACTGTAGGCTTTTTCTTCCCATTAATTGGCAGTATAGCACGCTCTATTTCCTAGCCACTGTCCACTCTTCTCCACATTTCCTGTCCAGCGGCCTTGGCAGACCATCGTCTCTCCCCTTCCCACAGGTAACTAGTTTTATTTGTAATCTGTCGCCCTGAAGAAGGGGCACTGCCCTGAAATGTTGACCTTGTTCTCATCTATTTTTGCTTGGTTAAATTTTCCTTGTTTTTCACATTAAAAAATATGTTTAGCTCAAAAGATGTTTAAGTTGATATTTTCATGCCAACAGCCACCTTAAGTAAACAAAAAGACCAAGCCTGACTGACAAGTAGCTGTAGGTTAGCAATAAATTACAATAACAATGTCTGAAGATAGCATGCATAGCAAGCCCAAGTAAATTCAAAGCTTTCTACATTTAGTCTGACCAACTCTAAGTAGTTTGGTTTTGCAAAAAAAGTTACAGATGACTGGAAACCTCTCAGCTAAGGCATTCTAGCTGTTTTTGTTACTTCCATACTTTACTTCCAAAATTTTACTACTGCAAATGAATGGGACAAAAATAAAAACTGAAACATTTTATAAAGTAACTTTGTCAGTTATTACTCACTTGAGTTTCATCTGAGAACTCAGCAAGGGGAACGATGGATGACTTTCCCTCATCCACAGGCACAGCTGTCAGGATATCTCCCGAGCCAATATGCACTGCAGCTAAAGGATTGTTTTCTGTTATCTGCAGAGATGCACCTTGCACTGCCTGGCCCACAGAATCAGACACTGTGGTGGCTGCAAAATTTACCAGCTGCCCACGGAGTTCCAGCTCTCCTCCTGAACTATTTTTGTTGATCTCACTAATTTTAGCACTAGCTGCTGGCGAGATGAGAGTCTGCATTAAACTGGTGGAGTCTGCAGTGATGTTCAGCACCTGACCTACTTGGCTGTCTGTGATGGCGATTTCTTGCCCACCCTCCACAAACGGAAGGGTATGGAGGGTAATGATAGTGTTCTGGGGGGTAAGGCTGCTCCATTGCATCTCATGTGTTCCTGCAGTCGCATTGATTGCCATAGACCTCATGTATTCTGCAAAGCACAAATGTCAATTATGGTCACTGTCATTTACCTGTGATTGTAACCATAAAGACAAGGCAATCTGTTCTTACATACTAAGCTGTTTTTGACTGGACAAATACTAGTTCATTGAACCTAGGACGTGTGTGTGTGTGTGTGGGTGTGCAAATGGCCAGATTTGATGAACTAGAATGCACAATCACCTTGTTAGGAGCAGTCTTAAAGACAATAGAGCTAAACTTGACTGCCATTTCTTGGCATAGCACAAAGCACACATATACATACATATGTTTATCAACATCTCCTCACCTTCACACACACACACACACACAGATGTAAATCATTAACAAAATTACTAGGGCATTTTACTTTAAGAAATATACTGCTGTCCCAAAACAGAACTTATGGAACTATTACTTCCTGCCCTTACCTGTCACAGAAACATTGCTGGAATCTTGCACCATTGACAGAGTCTGAGTTGGAATTGACTGCAGGACAGCTGTCTCTAAGCCTGCAGAAAGCATTGCAGAGTTTTCCAGAGTTCCAACTGTAAAGTTTGGAGCCAAAGAAATAGTGGCTGTGTTGCTGTCTGATGCTAGATCATCACCATCACCCATTATATTACCAACGTGAACCCTGTAACACAAATACCCACAACACAAATAGAACAATAGTGTTTATTGTTAGAAGGCTTTCTTTTATGTAATTAAGTGGCTATTTCTGTGCCCATTCCATGATTTTTGTTTTAGTGGAATGTTCTATAAAATGTTACCAGTATTATTATGAGTACACTGCTAATACATGTACATATAGTGTCCATATCATGGGAGACAACACAAAGGTTGAAATAACTTTACACGCAGTAACATAATCTATAGTGATTTTGAAGTATATGGGTTTTTAAAGAGCTTACTAAATGTATGCATTTATGCTATCATGTACATAGACTTATCCGTTCGTGCGCGTCTGTGGGTGAGTACTGGGAAGATGGAATATTTGTGACACGTGTGTTGTGAATTAGACAGAATACGTGTGTAGCAGCACATCAGGAACGTGTGAAAGAGAAGATGTGGAGGAAAGACGAGAAGACGGTGACACAATGCAATATATGGGTGGGTGGATTTGTAAGTGGGTGGGTGGGTTTTCGCCTGCACGTACATTTGTGAATGAATATGAATGGTTATTCTTGCATGAAAGAGAGTATACATTTTTTTCAACTGCAGCTCTCTCTACTCGCTGGGTGTGAACGTATGTGTGGGGTTTGAATAGTTACTTGGATGTACTATCATACTAATATACAAATTACAATCAACATACAATGTTTAAGTATGTAGTAAGTTAGTAACTAGTAACCTAAGTACTTCATGCTCACCGTAAACTGGCATCATTTTCCATTTCAAATGCTCTGCTTTTTTATTAGTTGTATATGCACTCTGCTTGGATAATTGAATACAGATTGGCAGCAAGATGAATATACAATATATTTGGACTTTCGCCTCTCTTAGTCTTCGAGGTTTTTCTCATTCCAAGCGTCTTGTCGCCGGGAAAAGCTACACAGTTCTACGTTTTGTAAACTTTGGGGATCAATATTTTATGAGAATTTCAGTTTACTGTTGAAGTAATCTTTGTTTAAGAAAATTTAGTAAACAACAGAAAGATTTAAAAAGTACTTTACAAAAGTATAACTTGATACGTTTTTTTATATTTTTACAAATAACTTAACCACAAACCTGATTTTCCCTTCTGAAAGGCTTGGGAAATTTAGGCCAAGGGGACTGAATTCAAAGATGTGTAGTCTACACACTGACGAATTTCCCTGCTTGTTTCAGTATCTTTGAGTGTTGATGTAGTCTAAAAATTGTATTAGCGCGGGCTCAGGTGAGGTAATTTTAAAAAATTTTAACTTGGTAGCTATTATTCAATTTGTGTGAAACAACCGACATTCTTAATAAGTTAATATTGTGAACCTTTGCTGTTTCATCGTTTCCTATGCCATAGAACACACTAATTTATTGTGAACCTCAGTTACAAGCAAAGCTATGATACTTGACATGCATGCGAATGATTTCTTAATTTAAAAGAAAGAGTCACCCAGAGGAACCTTATGCATGCACACAAAAGACATTTTTCTTCCCTGAGAAGCACTACTATTTGTGTGTGTGTTTTGTGTGGAGTTATGTTGTTGGCAAATGTTTTATTCTTTCAGGCCAATTGTATGGTGGTATGTGGGTACATGTAGTGATCATGTACTTTTAAATATGTTTCTACAGTTATTATTAGTTTGAATGTTGTTTGATCTTGGTCTTTTTTTGTTGTTGAGTGGGGCAAATGGGTTGTTTAGCAAGCCAGAGCACCCTCTTTCTGTAGGATGCACAAAAATATAATTTACATTTAACAGTTATGGCAGAAGTCAAAAAGGAGCCAACCAGCCTGACCAATAGAGTGAAAATACTGCTTATGCAAGCATGGAGAGAACGGTGGTCTGATATTCAATGGGGTATCCAGCTCAAACGCCTGTTTTCTGTACACAGTGGGGAGTCATGTGATTTAGCAGGTTTGTGATGAAGATCTAAACTGTTTTTATACTTTTTGAGGGATTTTTTTGGTGTTATTTTTGTTTCAGGTTTTTTTTTTGTTGCTTACTCTCACAGTCAAAGTTAAATATTTTAAAAATATGAAGCTGCTATTATACCATATGTAGCACTGTCAAACTTCATAGTTTTGTGGTTTTCATCCTCTTATATCTGCAGGATTTCTTAAAATGAAATTCATTTTCTTTGAGCACTACATTCTTCTGTTTGGTACAATCGTTTACAATGTTGTCGTATCTTTGTAAGTTTCTTGTAACCCTTTTTTTTTTCCCATGTACCTTGAAGTTACATGAGGATAAAGACATGGTGCCATGTAATTGCTGTTTCAGAAATTCTTCTTCAGCAGACATTGGTTGGCAGCAGCCCCAATTCCCTGTTGTTGTCATACCTCAAGCACACAGTACTGTCTCAAGTAAGACAACTCTTTCGTGTTATTTTCACATTGAATACAGTGCAGTTTGCTTACATGCCTTACAGACATTCTTGCTTCCTTGACCAAATTTTGGCGTGCAATGATGCTAATTTTATTTACAAGCTTATCAGTAAACTGTGATTTATTTACTATTTGTGCAAGTGTCATTGCATGTGTGTTGTGTGTTTTTTCATAATAAACAAAAATGAAAAAGTTTAGAAATCTTGTATTTGAAATTTGTCATATCTTTTTTGTTCAGATTGTGCCATGCAGTTCAGTGCTCAACTATATAGCTGCATTCGATGACTTGTCTCGGCCATACTGTGTACTGGCCCTCATCCACCTGGCTGAAGTCTTTGGCACCAAACTCAGGTACTGAGTGAGTCTCATCTGCATCTGATGTTGCTAGATTATCATGTTAGCGTCTTGTATTCATGAATCTTGCTTGGCTGCTTTAATTATATGAACCTTTTTTTATAGATAAGAAGGAATATGTTAAGCTATCAGTTAGCTAATCAGATTTAGCCACGTAAGCAGTGGCTAATAATCTGCTTATTATGACTGAAACAATGGCAGCTATGAATTCTTGTCAGAAACCCAAGGTAGACATTACACAGTACACAGCATATGTTACTGATGTTTGCTGACTGTAATGGTGTGCTGCGTGATCAGCTTCAGCTATGGGCCAGACAGTTCACTTCAGGTGTGTCGCTCCCTGCTGGGAGTTCTACACTGGCTGCTGCTGCAGCTGCTCAGATGTCTGCAGAATGTGCGGGAAGAACGGCCAGAGCTG
This sequence comes from Lanistes nyassanus, assembly GCA_004794575.1. Taxonomy (NCBI): domain Eukaryota; kingdom Metazoa; phylum Mollusca; class Gastropoda; order Architaenioglossa; family Ampullariidae; genus Lanistes; species Lanistes nyassanus. The sequence continues at coordinate 207,176 of SMGT01016653.1, read as the reverse complement.
ATCCAGGTTATGGACTCAGCCAGTAAGGCTGCCACTGGCATGCTTAGGCGACCCACTGTCACTGCTTTGCTACAGGTTGCTCGTGCTGATAATGCAGGTAATTATATTTCAAACTACATTTCTTGTATTGTTTGCTTTTGGTGCACTGCCTTTATTTTCTAAAGTGTCATAATTAGCTGTTTTAGTTTGTTTCTCAGCTTTTAGGTCCTACATTCACTTTCTGATCTCATTCTGCCCAATCATTGAAAGCCTGTTATAAAACATTCACTTTTATCTTTTTTCTGCAGTACTTGTATTGCCAAGAGGGACATCATGTTTAAATTATTCACTTTTCAGGAAAGACAGTTGTGAAAGGGAAGAAACTCAAATCAGACAATTTAGGAAAGGTTTTCTTAAATACAGCATTAAATAAACTGCATGGGTAGCTTTGTAAATCAAACAGACATTTGAAGGCAGAGCCTAAAACATTCACAAAGATAGTGTGGGAATCACAAAACAAGGAGCTAAATCAGACATTTGAAGGCAGAGCCTAAAACATTCACAAAGATAGTGTGGGAATCACAAAACAAGGAGCTGAATTTCAGCTTCAGCTTGACTAAGTTGTGACTTGGTTGCAGCTTGGTACACACTCAGCAACTGATTTGACTTGTTGAGAAACATTTAAAGATAGTCTCACATGCCTTAAAAATAGCTGTGTGAAATAATGATTATGTGTCCATCAGAAGCTGTTAAGCCATCACAGATAGATTTGCAGACTATCTTTTGTTCATCCTGGGAACTTCACGTACTCATTTTGAAATCTTTAACTCTTTTCTGTTTTCCATTTTCTAGACTCGTCTCTCTTATCAGTTACAAGTGACCTTGGTTTTGGTTTGTAAATGTTCACAGAGGCATATCGGGAGTTTGAGCAATCAGAAGTGAACTTACGAGGAACACTCAGTCAGTTGCCTCTAGGAGTAATTCCTGATGCCACCAGGGAAAGCATTTCCACCATGCTGACTTTATCTGAAGAGTAAGCTTTTCTTTGCTTTTGATTTAAAAAAAAAACTTGTACTGTTTGTTGCTTTTGATTTGCTGGAAGCATTTAGAAACTTCTAGCAAGTTTCTAGTTTTGTGCATCGAAACATCATTTCATACATCATACATCTGATAAGGATCAAAGACAAGAATGAAGTATAAAATTAGATTACTATTAGTGCATCGAGAGATCATTTCATACTTTAATACTTATCTGATAACTATTGAAGACAAGAATGAAGCATAAAATTAGATTTTTCTTGTGACATCCATCTCTTTACAATGTTTTGCTGAAGAAAATTATAAACAACTAATCATCAGTCTGTTTTAGAGGGTTCAGAATAGCTGGGGCTTTTTTTTGGTGTGTGTACAGACTGCCAGATGTGCAGGTACCATCAGAGCCTGTTCTGGATGCACCACATCTCCCCATCTGCCCTACACTGAATGCGTTAGTGGCACTAGAAGCTGTTCTTAATTCTAACAGCGATGTGCAGCCTTTTGTTGATCAGATTCTGATGCTAGCTCGTCTTATGGTGAGTAATGTGAAGGTGTTGTTGTTCTGTTTATAAGAGATGATCCACAGATTTTATTTTTATCAGTCGTTATATTGTTAAGAGTGTACCAGTTGATGCTTCTTTTTGAGTTCTTTGAGCAGTTTTGTTTTACAACTTTTATCGGTATACTTATTCCCAGAAAATTAGTCGACCTTTACTTTTCCTGGAAATATTTCGTGCTTGCTTCATGGGGCTCGTTGACTCAACTACAAGTTCTGAAGAGCTGAAATGGGCAACTTTCACGTTTCTGAAGGTGAGCTATTGGTTTTGTATGGAAAGGAATTACTTTTATCCTAAATTCTGCAGTGGGTATTGTGTACATCACATTGTCAGCACATGTGACAACACTTCTGTTTTCTTGTCACAGTACTGTACCATGACCCAGAGTACTAAGTTGTAGCTTAGCAAAACCCCTACCGCACCTTCTTAACAAAAAATCAGTCCACATCCCTTGTGGATCCCCATCCACATATACCCACACCATATGCGCATAACCTGATGTGGCCAACCGACCCGTATAAGCCTATGTCTTTCTAGCACGAAGGTGGCTGGTTGGCTGCTTTTGTGACTGCACTATTAGACTCCTTGCACCCGGACGGCCTTATCCCCAGTCCATGGCCCAGTGCTGAATCAGCACTCTGGGTCATGGTACAGCGTGCATGGTACAAGAAAATCCAAATTTCTTAGCTAAATTTGTGTTTCTTTAACAATACTTACCATGACCAATCAGATGTCCACCTGCCTCCTCGCTGGTCCCTGAGCACTAGAAAGACAGGCTCATACTGGTTGGCTGGCTACATCAGGTGATATGTATATGGTGGGAACATATGCTGAGGGGGCCTTACCAGGGATGTAGATTAAAGTTTTTGTTAGGAAGGTGTGGTAGGGGTTTCTCTAAGCTAGAACTTAGCACTCTGGGTTATGGTATGTATTGTTAAAGAAACACAACTTAAGCTAAGAAATTTGCATTTTTATTGTTGGTGTTTAAAGATTTAAAATACAGTATGCAATACTCATTAATATGCATGTAATACTAAATGATTAGATTCTGTAAATATTTTAAGTTGCCTGGCTAGAAAATAAAGTTCTGCATATTTTTTTCATATTGCTCCTTTGGTTTATATTGGTACACTCAATGAGAACATTTGTCAGGTGTGTTGTTCCAAATAATTCTTGAGCTAGATCCTTTGAGATCTTTTATGAGGCTACATCACCTTGTGCCTGTTGATGTCAAGGAAATTAGTAATTTTTTATTGGTCTAGTATTGCCATGGATACCTTCTAAAGCAAATGTTAAAAAAAATTTCAACTATGCCACTAGCATAACCATGGTAAAGATTTTCTTCTGATGGTTATCTGACAAGTCTGTGGGAAAGACAGGGGAAGAACTTTTAAATTCCAAATTTCTTCTTGGATATTCTGCTGCATAGGAAATGTGGTCACTTCCTGTAAAATATTTTCCTTGTGCCACAGATGCGTCAGATTATGGTGAAAGTACAGCAGTTAAACCCTGGTCCTGACTTCACCTCTGATGTTGAAAAGGGGATTGACATGTTGTTACAATATCGTCACCTGCTAGATCAAGCAGACATAAAGCATAAGTATGTCAGAGATTTGAACTGCTAGTACATCCATTGCTCTGTTTTGATTACTTTTCAGTCAGACATTTTTGTTTTCATTTCCTAAATTTAAAACAATTATTTTGCAAAGTAAAATAATGTAAGGTTTGAGCAGATAAAATATATTTTTAGTTAAATACAGGTTGAAGATTTCTTATGGTTTAATGAACAGGCATAACTTTCTTCACTTAACCAAATATTCTGATGCTGACGACTGATTTATAATTTTTGTATAGATGGGACTGTCTTAGCCAGTTTCTGAAGGAGTGTTTGCAGTTTAACATTCTCAGCGAAAGCCAGATGAACATGCTAAAGCAGAAAAGGTTTGTGATTTCACAGATCAGACCTGTATTTGCAGTCCTTTAATCAACTGAAAATGGTTATAATTTGATAAAGTAGTAGTTTATAGAGGAAGGGAAGGGGTAGGGAGCACCATTAGCTGGGGATGGGAATGAGACGCAGTTCTGTATAGCATTCATGGTTGTGTGCTTTCATACAACCTGTTGCCATCCAGGACTCTCCAGTACCAGTGCTGAAACTTTAATGTTAACAGCCAATAGCAGAGATTCCAGCTTCCTGTTCAGTGGTGGTGTTGTTCCTGCTTTGGTTTGGTTTACTTGTTTGTTTTTTGTTTTGTTATGAATGGAAAAAGAATTTCTTTTGGGTGCTGACAGGCAAGCTCAGCGTGAGCAGTTACGACCAGCAGACCTGAGTACAAGCCCCACAAGCAGCGTAGGGCTGATTGCACGTGCTGAGACGACCGTAATAAGTATCCTGAAGGTAGAGGTACTTCTCAACACTGACGCTACAGCAGTGCTTCCATTTTTTTTAATTTGAATTTTTTTTTTTTTAGCTATTGGCTTATATTTTCTCACACTACTGGCTCAGGTCATATACAACAACAGGGTTTTCCTTGCAGCTTTCTTAGTGCCTTTTTAAATCAGAGTGAGTGTGGATGCTGCACCTGCGTTGGTGTGTTTTAGTATTGCATCCATAATCAGTTGTAAATAGTGTAGAGGGATGACACCACTCAACGGTCTTTGTGACTCAAGTCATATTTACTTGGAAATGATGCAGCTAAATGCAGGGATATTTAGTATAAATTCCTCATACTGTCATATCAGGTTCATGTTCGTGTAACTACAGGTTGCAGTAGCGACTTAAATACCATTAAATCTGTGACTGGCGATTCCCTTTGCAGTTGCATGATCTTCCCATGTGTAGTCTTCTATCTGGCATTGCTTTAGATAACACTTTTTGCACCTTTAGGCCTCACACCATGTGTTAGGCACGATCCTCTCGTTCTTAAGTAATATTGTACAATTTCTGTGGTCTTCAGTTTTTTTAATCACTATTCAAGCTGCCAATAAAGACTGTTCTTTAAAGACACACATCTTCCAAGGTTGTAGATTTACTTCAGCAGAAAAGTTTTAGGTTAAAGTCCCTCTTAGTTTTATGCCTCAGAAAAAACAAGTCAAATATTCTTTCAGTCATTGAAAAGATGTCGAGGACTGCTTGATATTTAGTAAAATAATGACATCAGATTGTCGTCAGTGGAATATTGAGGTATTTTATAAAGATGAGTTTTACTTTCTTTACATTAAATAAAGTAAAATGGGTGTGATGTCTGTTGTCTACCATCGTTATCTCTTTGTATTTGGATGCTGTTTTAAATGAGACTGGGGCCTGTTTTAGAATTTCACTAGCTCTGCTTTGCTGCAAGAGAATGTTTAAACCAACTGCCTTAGTTTGGAAGAGCGTAACATTTTGATATTATGCTTGCAAAACATATATAACAATGTTATGCATAGCCATCGACCTCATTGACACAAATGTTTTTTTGCTTTCTGTGTATCTAACATTTTGGAAGTAATTGCAATTATATCAGCAAAGATTAATTTGCACGTGTATCCACACATCTTTGCATGTGCATGCATATGTTGTATTATTTGTCATGCACATGCATGGATATTGTGTTTGTGCACTGTGTCCAGATTTTCTGTATGTTTAAACATGAAAATATTGAGTACTGATAGACTGGAAAATGGGCCATTGAAGGATATGAATAAGAACAGCACTGCTGCTGATCTATGAAAATTTTCAAACATGCTATAAATTGGTTTTCTAATTTTTCTGACCTTGTATGGTTCAAGTGCTATGTCTCTTCTGGCATGAATCACAAGTTTTAAATAAGTTTATTGACTCCTTGCAGTAGAGCAGATGACAACGTTTTGAGACACTGCAGTGTGAGTTGATCAGCATGAGGGTTAGGAGGTGTTTGTGTGTTGGTGTGTGCATGCACATACATGTGTGCTAGTCATTCACTACTGAAATACCAGGCCTGTTTGAACAGCATTTGTATAGACTGATGTGCCACCTTGCAGACTCTAGATGCAGACCATCAAAAGAACCAAGACCCACTGGTGGGCGTTCTAAGCCAGATGCTGTCAGGCAGAAGCTTTGAGATTATAACGTCTGCTGCTGCTTCCATGGGCGAGCTGAAGAACTTCACCATGAAGCTAATCAGGTGTCTGTTCCAGCTGTTTCCTTTGTGAACCTTAGGAGGATTTTTCCCCTCTTTACACATGCATCCACCCCCCACCCCCCCCACCATGAATCTTACCACAATATCAGGTGTCTTTTTCCAACTGTTCCTGTCATGAACCTTACGGAGATTTCACCCCTCTTTACACATGTATTCAGCCTACGTTGTGAGGTCAGGTGACCATCTAGTATCTATAGCATTTGAGGGAACACAAAATGACCACTGACCATAAGCTAAATGCATACTAAGTTAAGCCTCTTATGGGGGGAGGAGGTAGGAACCCAAGGGCACATGCCCCATTGTGCTGAAATAATGGGATTTGTCACTGGGAACCCTGATACATTGGTGATGTCTTCCTCCTAGCCTCCACTCAGAAATTGTTCTGTGGGTGTTGCAGTTGACCAGATTTCAAGTCGAGAGAATTCTCCTAGCTAAACATTTGTTATGCTTTGTAACTGCAGAACTAATGAGTTTGCACGCCTGGGGCCAGCTGATGGCAGCAAAACAGCACAGACACGCGCACAGTTGTTTGATATTACTTTCCTTATGCTGTGCCACATCATTCAGCTGCACAGCATGGAGGTCAGTAAAAATAATAATAAGCATGGAGGCAGGTTTTTCTAAGTGCATCTAGTGTGCTAATGCAGTCTTTTTTCTTTTTTCGGCCAAGTAGTTAAACCATTTGGAATTTATTATTATTGGATTGAATATTCTTTACAGACACTAAACTCTAGATAAGAGAAAGTTTTTTCATCAAAATAATATTAAGTCTTTAAAGCATTGTTATAACCATTAGTTCTTTATGTCCGTATTATGTGACTTGGTCTAGCTGTGTAATGTAAACCCTAGATGTTTGCCTTTCTTGTTCTATCAGTTCCTTGAAACTCTGTTGCCTACAGTCTTTCTTTTTCCATCGATATTTCTAAGTCTAAGCTGGGTGTGCATGTATGCATGAGAGCGCATCCTCACTCTTGAACTCTTTTGTTTACAGATAGTTACTGGCCACAAAGAGGCAGCCGAGTCATTCATTGTGCAGTGGGCACAGAGGTGGCTGCCAGAAGACGGAAAATACCGTAGTCTGGATACAGCTGCTGTTCCCCAGGACCAGAGCAAAGTGGACGCGCTTCTTATGCAGTTCATGTCAGGAGACCCAAGGACTAAGTGAGCGATTCTGTTTCTTGATGTTGTGTATTTATTTGTGGGGCTTTCCTAAATGTTTTAGGTTTTTTTTTTTTTTTTTTTTTGAGGTTCTGTGGCGAAAGGAAAACTTGGAAACATCTGTGCATTGCTGTTTATCATAGGTTCTTTGTTTCTTGGTGTTTATATTACTGGTAGTCCTTGTTTGGTTATACAATGTTTATATCAATCCTCTCTTCGCATCTGGTGTGCAGTGTTCAACGACTGCATGAGTTATGCCTGAATACACCTTTTGCTGTGCAAGAGATTTTATTTGCCTGGGAACACAAAGCCCTGCCCAAAGAAAAAGTCATGGTAAGTGTGGAGCTAATCACCATTCCAGTTGTGGGTTTTTTACCTCTGATGTAATTTAGCGTATTTGTCTTATTGTTACTGTGAACAGAAACATAAACTAGATCGGAAACTACTTCAGTTCCTGGCTGACCCTCGGCAACAGATGCATGCAGAGCTTTGGTAGGCACATAGGATTGCTTTGCGTTCTTGATGCTAAGCTTAACTGTGTCCACTTTGGCACAGATTATTTTAATATTTTGTGTTGCAAATCGTGTAGGTGGAATGATTTTATGATGGAGATAAACTTTGCTTTCATCTGTATAATTTCTGTGCTTTGCTGAATTATGTTTATTGTAATTAAACTGCAACGAAATTAGTTCTTTATTAACATCGGTGGACAGTTTTCTTGATCTTGCAAAGTTTGGGATCTTATTGCTCATTAACACTAAATGTTTAAGCTGAGAAAGTTGTATGTTTGGTTTCGGCGTAGATTTTAGTAAAGCCAGATGTATGCCTTTGTAAATCTTTTGATGTGTTTTGGATAAGAATTTAGATGAAAATTGACCAGTTTAAAAGCACTGTCACAAAATATGTAAACAGATCAGGATCCCATAGCTTCTCACACAATAATGAGAAATTTCTTGGGTTGCAGCCTGTCAGTCATAAAACCATAAAGATGGGCTTGATATATATTTTATAATGAAATTATGAAACTTTTTTTTGTTCTTGTGAATTAAAGTCATCCAACAATAAGGAGTGAATGATAAGGGGCAGAATTACATCGGCTTGTGTTGAGATTCAGCTACACAGTTACTCTTCCCATCATCGAGTGTGTTTGTAGGCCATAAGAACCAGTTTCCAATCTAGGTTATATATCACTCTGCTATGTTATGTATGACACAAACTGCAACTGGAACAAATACACTGCATGGTCATCTTAATGGGAAACAAGGTATTCATGTAATTATAGCATGCTGAAGTAATGGGACCTAGGTATGTTTTTCTCGAATGACTATATGGACATCATTAACACAGGAGGTGCTTTAAATCCCAGCATGTAATAGTTAATCACATAGTAGTTCTTCCAGCCATATTGCAGATAATGACAAATGAATGGTTCAAATGTAACATTTTGTGACTTCCTAGGCAGTGATGGATCACATAAAGAGCCGAATGAGTTGTTTGTCAGTGGTGACCTGCGTCTGGCTGTGTAGTTACATGAATGTGGTAGGAACAGAGGCACGGCAAAAGCCTCTGGCCATGCTTGAACATCTCACCAGGGTCAAAATTGAGCAGGGAACACCTACTGAGAGGTAAGGATATTTTTGCCAAATTTTGGCTTTTACCTTGGTGCAGATTGTAGCAAAAGTATCAAACTTTAGGATATCTTGTGAAATCCAGAGGCTTGTCTGCTTGGAGTAGCTGTGATTTGTAAAATCCAGGAAATATCAGGTTCTGTAGCATGAATTGCTCCTGCCACACTGAAGGTGCTGTACAAAAGGAATCATTTTAAATATAACATAAATCTGTATTGCTATCATCATTTTAAACACTGCTGATGTGCATGCCTGTCACACCAGTTTATTTTTCTGTTTGTGGGGCTTGTTGCAGCCGCTCGCATCTGATGCACATGGTGATGGAACGGATTATGAACGATGTGTTGCCTGGCAACCATCCCCAGCGTACTGGTGCCCACATTCATGTGTCCACTGATGTTCTGCCCATTGTTACACTACAGAAGACACTGACCGAGGCATTCCAGTGTGGCTGGCTTGGCCTGAGCAGCATTCACACTTTGGAACAGCTTTTGGCTCTGTGTGGTTCTGACTGGTTCTGTGAAAAAGTTGTTATGGTGAGGGAAAATTTGAGACTAGAGATAATTTTGGTTTCACACACTTGGGGCTCTCACCACTCATATATAGTGTCCTATGGTTACAAGCACACCTTTCTGGGTCAGTTAACCCATTCTCAAAGTGCGTCTTACAATGCGTTACATCGCTGAAATCTCGGCGTTTGGGCGATTTTTACCGATTTTCGAAAAATTGTAACAAAAAACCTATTAAAGTTAAAAGTATCATTCAAACCTTGTTAGAAAGATAAATTTAAGTAGAAAAAGATCTTTTCTTCCCAAAATCCGTCCGTTGCTGACGCTTTGTGGAAGACTGTGTTGAATTACGTAACCAAGGTGACGTAAGACAGTTTTGAAAAAGTCCCACTGACACGAAACATTCGCCGATTACAGCCGTTTGCAGCACTTGTAATCCATAAAACGTTGTGGAAATTATCCATAAATGCCAGGGGTTTCCCACGAAACAGCTGGTATGGTTTTCAAACAATTCCAAAGCTTTTGCGGCACTTAGACGAAGATGGCAACCGACCAGACATTTTTTTCCCTGCTAACGAGGTGGCGTGCTTAAGAGAATAAAACGTGCAAATGGCATCTCCTTCCGTCGTTCAAGGGAAGAAACTCTATAGAGAAATGATTCTAGAAAAACACCAGTGACTTCCCTTGCCAGCAAATCATTTTTTTTTGTCAAAAAATTCTTTTTGCAGCACCCACAGCATCCGCTGGCCAACCAGAACAACAGTCGCAAGCATTTATATACTTTACGCCAGCCAGCTAGCGCAGTGGGGACATTGAGTTAAAGGGCTGCAAAACTCATCTAGGATATGTGATTTTCCAAGAAAAGCTATGTTGTTCAGAGAAAAAAAATTCCTAGGTCCACCAAATCTGAGAAGTTCTTGTTCCAATGTATCTAGCTCCAGCAAATTTTTCTATAGCTTGTTCTCCAGCTTGTAAATAACATTTTCATGTGGAGAATGTTTGTGTAGGAAGTTTGGCATTTGTAACTGCAATCAGTCTGAATGAAACAGATAATTTCTAATAATGTCATTACATATTGATGATGACATGGGCGAAAGTCTTCTGAATACATTCAGATTCCGAATCTCACAATTGCCTCCATTCGAAACTTCCAAAATAGGGAAAAAGGGTCTTTTTTCATATGAATAAGTAATGACATCTGGCACAACATTTTTAGGATCATTTGAAATTTGTGGCCATACTTTTTATTCTGAAACAGTTTCATCCATGTAGTGATACTATGTGCTGGCTATGTGTGGAAGAAATGTTATTCACTTCGCTTATATATTGCTGTTCCACTTCGACACAAACTCAAATGCATGCACATACAGATGTGTGCATGCAGACATACACAGAGAGAAGCAGAGGGTGTAATGACAGCTATTGTTAAATGCTGGCTGCAGCAAATGTTGGAATGGAACAAAGCGGAGGAGCTGAGTCAGGCGCTGAGTTTGGTCTTGGCGGTATTCCACATGGACCTTGAGCACTTGACCCACTCCATGCTCCTGCGCCTGATGCCGCGTTTGCTGTTGTCCACTGTCCACACTCACATGCTGACCGACCCACGGGGCTTCACACTGGCCAAACTCTGTGTGCTTTGCATCACCGGCACTCAGACATCCAAGATTGGACAGAAAGGTAAGGTAATGTAAGTTAGCAAGAGTTTTCCTTGTTATCATCTGGGCATCGCTATGCACTGTCTGTTTGTAAGAGCTATCCACCATCAGTCATTTATCCCCTCTGCAATTGATTTGCTGAACAAATGCTTTTTCTGTCACCTCATGTCCTGCCATCATTTTCAGTTTGCTTACTTCCCTTTGGATAATGTTTCACTCATGTGGGTTGTATGCATGCTTATTATACATGTACATCCTTTAGCTCTTATGTAGATGGACACCACCTGTTCATCTGGTAATGGCAGAGAAAGTCTGCCATCCTGAAATTTATTCTTGAATGTAGTCGCTATAAATAAATAACATTATCATTGTTTGATTCAGGAAGTATTTGATTTTTGAATTGAATCATGAATGGATTAGTTATAGCTGCTGTCAGCATAAGTTACATGCCATTGCCGCGGGTGCAACACCCAGAAATCAACAAGCTGGAGGATGGAAGTGCAGAGGGGGGAAAAACCACCCCCAGTATTAACCACCAAGCACACAAACTGTCAACTGAAAAACAGAATATTAAATATTCCCCAGTGATACCAGACCACGAAAAGTCTTTTCTTCAGACTTCACTGATGTGGTGTTCATCAACTTACCGAAAAAAAGGAAAAGGAAAACAGTGAGGAAACAACCTTAAACAGTGCCAAACCAAACTTTTAAAATCAGTTTTCATTTCTGAATCAATTCACTTTTAAGTTCTGCAGAACCCTAGCATGCAGGTATACATGCTTGTAGGTAATGTGCAAACCGTTAAAATATTTTTCAATCTTATTTATGTTGTTCTTGCATGTCATATTGAACCTTATGTCACCACACCAAGATTGCCTCCTGTAACTGTCCTGTGGTATTAAAAAATTTGTTCTTGCATAGTTTATAATAGTTCATTAATTGAGGGATTGGGGTGGGGTTTACCAGCATTTAAAAAGAAAGCCAAACTGCACAAGAGACGGCATGATGAGAGAGGCAGAAGTGAGTTGAGAGTTATAAGAGGGAAGTGTATGTGTGTTCATGTGGATGCATATAATTCGGCCAGTGTGCATTGTCAGTGACAGTTAAAGTTTTTCTCCTCTTAAAGTATGCTCTGTTTACTTTAAGTTACATATTGAAACTTGATGCTGACTTAAGAAGCAATGTCATTTATGCACTTAATTTTGCATCCTGTTGTGTATTAATCTCCAGAGCCCTACATAAGAAGGAGTCGCAAAAGATCCAGAATTGATGCAGAGTTAGAGGTAATGGTCCAGTCTGAATTGTATCCCCCAATTTTTTTTAATGATGCAACACTGCCAGGTCCCTTTCTTTCGACCCTCTCTTTGCTACGTGCTTGGGTATGGTAAGCTCCCTTGGTCGCATGTGTCTGCATATGGTTATGTTGAGCGTTTCAAGTACTTCCTGTTGGAGTGATAATTTAAGCACTCGGTCCTCATTTGTTCTTTATTGATGCAGCTCTCCCCAGTATCATCAGAATTCTCGGGTTAATGAAGTTGCAAGTTTGTGCCTGATGCTATTCTTGCTATCTGCCCTACTTCTTTTCTTTCCCCCCACCCCTTAGTTAAGACCTCCTCCCTCCTGTAGAGGGAAAAAAAAACGTTTAAATGTGACTCAAGTTGGAAAGACAAAAATCTACTAGCATGTGTAAAAGGTGTTGGCATTTGTTGATGTGTAACTGCGTGTGACAAAATGTTTAAGCACATGTAGATACCTTGATTTGTTGCAGGATATTGACGAATCTGACATACGGCCGGGGAAAGTCCGGAAGTTACATGAGCCACAATTAACTCTTAATTTAGAAGGTTTTAATCTGGGTATGTACATCCTGCTCTGAAGGAGTCAAGAAAATCATGGATTAGATGCATTTACTTTTAATCTTTGGACACCTTTAATACATGAGTCTATTTGTTGAAATTTTCTGTTCCATTGAGTCTGGACACATATCAACCCTGGTAGATGGTTCAAAAATCTTGACAAAGCAAAACAGATTGTTCAAAAACAAGTTCCACTGTAAGCTTAATTATAATCTTAGAAATTTATCTTTTTGTCTTAAGACGACATCTCTGCAAAAGAAGATGGGGAGTCTTCACCCAACTTCGACTCCAAAGACCCAATGAATAAAGCCCTCAGTATGCAATTTTTTTTCTTTTTGTCTAGTAGTAAAACCAAAAATAATACTGAAGAATCCATATAAAATACATTAAAAACTGTGCATGGAAATAACTTAGGTTTATACTTGGTGTAGAGACATGGCGAGTGCTTTCATGGTTTTTAATGTCCTTGGTGAGAAATAGATGTGCCTGTGCTTGGATTTGATGAACTCTATATCTAAAATGGAAATACACTGTATTTGCTCTAGCACCATTTAAAACCCCAATGAGAAAGTAGCTGTTCCCATAATGTACAGCTGGAGTTGTTTTTTTTCTTTTAGCATGGCATTATGCTTGTGCTTTGAAATTTTCAGTCAACTTGTTCCTGCTGATGAATGCAATCATACATGACCCGTCCTTGACCCCTCGTACCACGTTTATTGTGTCTTTCATCGAAGAGGCCATCAAGTGTGGTGCACAATATGCCCGCTTTATCCTGCAGTTCATGCCGCCAACAATGGTATGATAGTGTACTTTTTTAAAAACGTTTTATAAGTTTCGATTTATGAGGTGTAACAGAACCTCCCCCACCACCAACCAGTCTGTTGCAGCTTGTAGTTAAAAAGATGAGGGTTTCCAGCACATACCCTGTAACTTAGTTCTGTATGTTTAAACCATTTGCATTACTTTGGAGATGGTAATCTAATAGAAATTTCTGCATTTGCGGGTGGTTTGGAGAGGTTTTAACAATTTTTTTAAATTGTAAAAAATAGTGGTTTGAGAATCATTTTTTCTATTGAGTTCCTTCCCTTAGACCACACAATACAGGACTTCTAAACTGTGCTCTCAAAACCAAGTGATCTTGTTTACTAGTTAGTCGCGTCTGCCCTTTTGCTGCATTTACTTGGATTACTTTTTTCAATCCAGCCTTTTACACAGTATTTCAAGTAGAAATCATATTCTTCTTAAATTTTTTCTTTCAGGTTGTGTTGGAATTATGCTTTTATCCCTCAGTTTTTTTCTACATTTTTTATAAGATGCATAGAGACCATGGGACATCATGGCTTTCTTACGTTAGATGAAAACATGTAGGCTCATACAGTTCATAGAGTGACAATCTAACACTAGTTTTTTTCAGTTAATTTTATAATTATTTTTTATGTTCAAAAATTGATCTTTGAAATACATAGATTACTGCACTTGTGGTAGTAGTTTGCAAGTAGCATTTATTTCAATCATGTCGAAATCTGTTCCCAAGAGTTCACAATGGCATAAATAAATAACTCTGTCGAGAATGTGTTACGATCAAACATCCCCACTGCCTCTGGCACTCCTGTCTTGTTTGTGTGGCAGACAATGACCAATATCCTCGGTAAAAAGTGGCCTCATATTTTGTTTTTTTGATTCTCACAGCTCCCACAGTTGATGAAGACAATGCCTGGCATTTTCACCAATGCCCAGATTCTGCAAATCTGTGACCTGACCATGCTGACAGGCAGAAAGGTTGCAGCCAAAGCCATCTCCAGTAACTCACGGTTTATGGACAAAATAGCAGCAGTGTGAAGGCATGCTGAGCTTTTCTAGCAGACTTGGAATTATCCGCCTCACCAAGTAGTTCATAAACTGGAGTGACCCAGTTCTGTTTGGAAGAAAGTGCCTCATTAGGCAGTAGCAGTACACTACTGACGTGAATGAGGAGACTGAATCTTGGTTATGACGGTTTCTTTTTTGGTACTTGCCGTGCTTGTAAATTATAAACAAACGACAACTTTATGTATCACCTTTCTTCACTAGTTCCTGGTACATGTATTTGTGTCTGTGCGTGTATTTGCATATGATCATAAGTGTTAAGTGCCTTCTTGCCAGCTATTTGCACGCCCAAAATGTGGAGAAGTTTAACACTTCACACATTTGTGTATGGGGTGGATGAAGACATTTCAAGCAGTAGAAGTTGTGCACATGAGGAAAACAAGTAGTCTCTCTCTCTCTCTGTGAAATACTAAGCTGACCAGTGCACACAGTTTTATTTTCATATAAAAAACTCGGGGTTCTACCTATAGTTCTCAAGATATAAGCAGACTTTTAACAATGATTCATGAAATGATTTTAACTAATGCAAGTGCCTTCTGTGCTGGTGATCCCTCAAAGCACTATCGCCCAGTTCTGAGGACTGCATTAGGTCAGCCCAAATCTCTCCGCTCGTTTTCGCTTCTGTTGCTGCAAATGAAAACATTCCTATGAAAAGGAACATGAAGAATCCTCCTTTCCAACTTGGCACAAACCATCTAAATCTAGTCCCCACCTCTTCAACAAACTTCCTCTTAGCATCTCGGCGACATAAAAACCTACGTGCCCTACTGGTACAGACCTGACTTGACACATCCACCCGCTTCCCCCCATACACTGTTGCCCACTGCCACACTTGCACTTACCTTAACTCCAACAAAAAACTTCACACACCCAAAGCCATTTTCAACATTGTCACTTCACCTGCACCTACGCCAACTCATGTACCATCTGCCTCGCTGATATTTCAACACACCCCCACACACAGCAGACAACTCGGGAACCTGTGTTGTATGGCAGATGAATGGCGACTCCCCTGACCATAAAAATATGGAGTACTACTACATCTCCCACTCTGGCACTATGGCACCCACAAACTGAACCTCAAACATTAAACCACCCCCTCACTTGGCTTTCTCTCTTTTGGTCATCTCATTTTATCCTCTTTTGAATCCTCTGTTTTACCTGTATTTTTTCATTTAGTAACTAACCCCTTCAGTAACTGACCTCTGCCCCCACCCACCCTGCCTCCACCTGCACCCTTTCTTCCTCCCTTGCTACCCACCATGCGATTGGCTACAACTGCAGAGGAATGTTCCAGACTTTTTTCACTAGACTATTTTTTTCCCACTGAGATGGTAGACTGGAGAGGATCTGTCATTTTCCAAATGAGCAGTCAGTTGTTGCAGTATGAGAATCCTTAGATATTCAAGCTGGATAGAATACTGACAGTAAGCCCTGCATTTCATGCATCCAGTTTCTTTATTCTGTCAAATATCCTTGCTTCTAGTTGGGAATCCTCTCCCTACCCAGTAATTCATAAATAAACTGAATTTCCCATTACTGTGCACATTTACATCTGCATGCATTTGTAGACGATAAAGCTGCGCCATCCCTCCCCCTTCAAAGAAACTGTTAAAGGTTCGCAAACTTACCTCCACATCAACACTTGTCATTGCTGCAAGCTTTACTTTCTTTGCTTCTGAAGGTGCAGACACCATACCAGCTCCAAACCTCTCAAGCCGCTTCTTCCTTTTTTCTTCTTCCTCGATCTTTTAAACAAACAAACAAAAAAAAAAAACCAATCTGGTTGCATCATCTTAAAACATCTCCCCTCCTTCTCTTCTCACATCCCCTCTTCCTGCTGGGGGCCCATTTCTTGCCAGCACAACAAGGGTTGGTTTCCTAAGATGCCCTTTGCCCTTCCTACATGCATGCAGAATGAAGTGTAGTGGTAGTATTTACTATCAGGAGGCTGGCTGACTGTGGGGGCTTAAAGGTATGCCAGCAGCGTAGGCTATCTCTGTAAAGGGTTATGGGGGTGGGGGTGGGGGCGAGGAATGGTACCCTGTTACTAACCTGTGCCGATGGATCCACCAAATTGATAGTAATCAGATGAGCATGAGCACGCAGGCAGTTTAATGTTCAAGGAAGGAAAAACCACACTGTACAATGTTTTAACTCCATGAAATAATCCTTGGCCATTGCTAGATTTGAGCATGCAACCTTCCACAACATTTTGAAGGAAGAAGGGACGTGAATGTGATGCACTTAGTCCTTCTGTCCAGTAAGATTATTTTCTGGCTGTATGTTCTAACTTAGCCTATGCTTAACAGTAGAAGCATTAAACCTTAAAACTTGAAGCATTAACGCTTTGGCGACTTGGGCTTGGCTAACCGGCGACGACCTAATTGAGCCACGAGGACTCGGGTTCGACATACTTACGACGAATTCAAAACTTTGCAGCGACGCATTTAACGGTGTAAGGGAGGTAAACTTTATATCATTGTAAAGCTCTATCATCGGTTGTTTCCCCTGCACTGTCTAAATGAGTTTCGGAAACAGTTTCGGCTTGCCAAACGAGGTTTAGTGTAGCTGCTGTCCAGGTCTGCTTCCGTCGTAACAATGGATACACGTGTGTCGTTTGTTGTGTGTGCAAAAAGTGACTACATTTGGCACCAAATAGTAAGTAGTATTTAATATTTTTAACTAAAAGTATTGTTTC
>SMGT01016653.1:172169-189486 GCA_004794575.1 Lanistes nyassanus | reverse complement strand
AAAACAAAGCAAACGTATCAGGGCATTACCCCTTTATCAAGACACAACACAAATAAAGTAAGTAAAATGTAGTATAAAAGTGGAAAATGGGAAGAGGGAAAGGAAAAAAAAAGACACTTATACTACATTTAACTTTGTGTTGTGTCTTGATAAAGGGGTAATGCCCTGATACGTTTTCATTTTAGCATAAATTCCTTTGATATCACATTTTACTTGGAGCTGCAGTCACTTGTTTTATTCTCTTATTCTTACAATACATATGATAAAAAACAAAAGTTATGTAAATCCCCACACAAACTGACTTACAGAAGCAGGGGTGGCTGATATCTTGCCCAGATCAGTTGTGCTGCTTGGCTTAACTGATGATGAGCTTAAACCAAACCTGGTGATGGGGTAAAAAACGCAAAGATTAATGTTTCCATGACAGTAACCTCATGCAATAAGTACTTGACATGCTCAAAGTGACCGTATGCAGATGAATGCGACTAAGGGAGCTTACCATACCCAAAAATTAGCAAAGAGAGGGTCGAAAGAAAGGGACACTGCAGATCCTCTAAAAAAAGATCTGCCATCGCTTTCTTGTCAAAATCCAGTCATCGGAGCACAGTTTCTGAAGACTATAGAAGTATGAGAAAGGTATAATGTCTCTGGTGCAGGGTGTGTGATGAGTGAAAAATCAGACTATGCATTTGAGTCTGTGTCTGTAATGCATGGTAGTCATTAGACGACCATCTGTTTCCCTTGTTTGTACCATTTTTTTTTTTACTCAAAGCTGCAGTCATCTGCTGAAAAGAAAATTTGGTAAACTGTAGTGTTCCCACAGAATACTAAATACATGATGACAATATGCACTTGCAGGTGACACACATGCACACCTATATGCAAAGGCATATTCACATGCATGTGCATGAACAAGAAAACAAATCAATAGCCAATAATAAAAAAAATGACCTTGCAGCTCTCATTTGTTTCTTTGCATCATCTGACAATGACCCTCCAAACTTTTCAGCTCTGGCCTTTAGCCTCTGCAAAAATGGATGAAATAAAATAAGCAATTATCATTATAATCATCAAAGGTACAACTCCTGACAAGTTTCTTTTGAAGCTGATTTTTCTTTTAGATCCGTTCACTTTTTCCATGCAATGATCAGAGCAGATGCACTTGTGCACATCTGTACCCAAGTATTTGTGCAAGTACATGCGAAGTAAACCATGTGTCGAAAAAAAGTTGGGGAGGGGGGCAGAAACCCAACATGCTTGACTGGAGTTATTTAGAAAAAACAATACAACAGAGTTGTGCATGATACTTGCATCTTGCATAATATTTAAAGAACAAAGCAAAATTTGAAGAGATGATAGGAAATTCTTATATGACAAAAACAGTCATGATTTTTCGAGTCCTTACCTCTGCCTCAGACAGCCCACGTATGGAAACCATGTTCTTACTGTTATCACCTTCTGTAGAATTAGACCTGAAAAACATCACTCGTCAGGTTAGACTTTATTTGTCCCCCAAGCCTGTTTTACAACCTCAACCAATACTATACTCTATAGACAGCAACTCCTAACAACAATATGCTCTGAAAAGGCATTGTAAACTGCGTGTTTTAAGGCACTAAACATGACACACTGTAAATGGAACTGATAACCTTAGAAAAGTATTTGTATGATGCCCTTCTTGCATTAAAAAAACCAGTTGTAAGATTACTTTTTAAACAGATGAACAGTTACAGGTAAATAGTGTTGTAGAACACAACAATAAAATGAAAACAACTCAGCTTACACAGTTTTAGCAGTCTGTTCACTGGGTACAGCACCTACTTTGATGGTTTTACCACCTGCTGGATCACTTTCCTAACGAAAAAAACGATAAATTTTACTGGTGGGGAAAAACATTTATTCCAAAATCCAGCATACTTTGAGAGAAGTGAAACATGGAAGGTAAGCATCTTTCAAACCTCCTTCACAGCATATATATTTCATTGTTATCCCATCCGTAATTTGGTATTTTTAAAAAATCTAAAAACAGCAGTCAGAAACAGGGCTTACCAAGAATGAGTAACAACAATTAAGGAGCAGATTTTTAAAAAAATCTGCAAAATATTGTGAAAATGGAACATATTTGGAAAAGGTGCATCTCCATTTTATTAACAAAGCATCTAATCCAAAGCAGCTGACAAAGACAGTGGGTTGCCTGGATCCAAATCTTGTGTCTTACAGTGTGACAGTGTCGGAGCACATGCTCCCAATTAGAGGAGACTATTTGGTTTCTCTCCTGCTACTCTGGCGTCACTAGCCTTTTCCCTCTCCCCCTCACCACAAGATACTCGTCAAAATGTTAAGCCAATAAAGCAATCACATTACCTTCTTCATTTTGTTTTATTCTTTTAACAGGAAACATGGTAAATGCTGTGATTTTTAAAATCTTGTCCACTTACCACAGCTTGTTCAGTACTTGCTTCCAGATCGCTTCCTGTTGTTACGCCATCTGTAAGTGCAACTGTTTGATATTAATTGGAATCCACAACTTCCGAACAACACAAGTGACAATAACTCTTGTTTTGTTGCTTCTGAGATACATGCACATATAAAAACGTACACATACTTCAGAATTGGATCATACAACAATACTCACAACAATCTAGAACAATATGAAATGTTTATTTAAATGACAAAACCAGTTCCTCAAAATTCATTTTGAGGAAATTACAGCAGCACCTGTACAGACCTTAAAAAGTTAAAAAGCCCTGGAGGCTCCAAAACTGGCACAAATCCTTAAAAAAAGCATAAAAATCTCATCTCTGTAGAACTGTGATTTTTATTCTACCTCTTGCATCTGAGGAATGGACGCTAGAAAAAGGAGTCTGATCATGCATGACCTCAAGTCAACACACTTCAAACTGCTATCTGTAGGGTTCTATTCAAATATCTCCCCATGGGCAATAAAGCAAAGCACACTTCTTTTAGTTTTGGCATGTTACTTTCCCAAAAAGCATGCCGTAAGTGGTACTGCTTTTCTTTTTTAAATGCACATACTGATATTACTGTTTTGATCAACTTTGTATCTGAATATACAATTTTTAACGAGTTATATCTTTGTCTTTGCTTTTAAAAAATAGAGCAAATCATTTATGTTTATTATTTAAGATGTATCAGAGAAATTCCCCTAACCATAAAGGTTTCCTGACCAGTGCTCTCATTGTACATATTCTATGCACCAGCAACTGGTTTATGCCAACTAGGCTTTGGAAATGCATGCAAAGATACCTTCTATCTTTGCAAACAGAGGGTGTAAATACTCTATAAACTCAGGGGTGCTACTGAGAAATAACTGAAAAATCGCACGCACACACACACACGACACCCCAAGTTCCAGGGGGGTCTGGAGACCAAAGCCCTCCGCAAACTAGAGGTTTCAAATGTTAATGTATTCGATGTATTTTCCTGCACTATGGCATTTAAAAAACAATCCTCTTTGACCATACTGCAAACATAGTTTTTATTGCTAAAAACAACAAAAACTGCTAACTTCAAGACACAATCTTCTGTACCCTCTAAAAATCTGAAACAAGAGTAAAAGCATCATTTAAACTTTAAAAAAATTGGGATAGTTATACTACCTGAAGGGATATTCAGAGCTTCTGACGATGCACAACAGTGGTAATTAATGCACAAAAATTTAAGAATGATGCAGAGATCTGCAGGTTGACACTTGCTTTTCATAAAATGACCTTCCGATTTCAGGCTAGAGGATCATTTTGTTACTGGCTTTAAAACTTCTAGCACTGATATTTCAGAAGAAATGCTACCTGACATTGTATATATGTTGTTCCATTCTTCTGTGGCCCCTAGCCACATTTCCTAATGGTTGTTCATATTTTTCAATATAACTTCTAGTTATCACTTATCTTTATCGGTTGTAGCATGAAGTGGTAGTGGAAGTGATGTGAATGCTAAAACCTTTACTTTTTCGTATATTGTAGTAAATACCCATGTCACAAACACAACATCCTAAAACAAACAAACCTGTGCTCAGAAATGCTCTCAGTCTGTCAGCAAGTTCTGCTTTTGTTCCTGTCAATCGTAAACCTCGATCTTTCAGCTCCTTTTTGAGATCAGCTACCTGTAACAGAAATGCTTTAAAATTTTCTCTTCAAAATTGTATGCTTCCTCCAACATTGTTGTTCGGTAAAACTAAGCAAAAAGAGAAACACAGATCTGTGTTCACATGAAGCTCATTCACATCTGCTATTTTTCTCCACACACGTGTCTATTATTCTACAGACTAACACATACATGTAGTAAATGCACAAAGGTGAAAGAAATATTTACCATTCGCAGCTTAATCAGTTATCCCTTTCTAATAACATTTGACTACATTAGTACATGGTATACATACATATATATATTATATAATATGCAGAGCAGATTTGCTAATTGCCATACACTTTCGGGTTTTTGAGTATTTCTGATGAACCAAACAGCCCTGCTCCTAAATTTTAAGTTGGTATGGCATCTCTGCTATTCCGATTCTCACATCCATTGGATGATAAGAATAGAGACCTGGAAAATTCTTCAAAAGCTCATTTTGGAGGCACTGTTTTTCGTTTGTTGCTGTAAGTGTAAGTGTACGGTCAATTGCTGTACAGCAATTTTGATTCCAAAATACTTAGTAGAATATAGCTACTTTTTTTTAGAACTTATTTTCTCCTACTCCCTCCACCATTTTCCATCGCTTTCCCCACGCTTTTTGTAGGATGTTTTTCTTGATAATAGAAAAAGACTGCACCACCCGACAGTCCATTTCCAAAGGGATATGGAGTTATCAAAATCAAATCTTTATTATAGTTCAATGTACGGCAATAGAAATACATGCTTCTTTTCCCATCTATTTCCCTACAAATTTATTTTTAGAAAAGAGATCATATATTTGTTAATTGTTAATCAGTATTTATGAATAAATCAGTGCAAAAGAAATCAATTTAACGAAAATAAGTATTTTCCGTGACTTTTTCCCTCCCAATGGTCGTTTTTCGTCAATGCAAAACTGACGATGCTCAAGCAAAACTCAAAAGGTACAGACAAAAACTGCATCAGTACTCCTACGGGGTCGAATTCGGGGCTCTTTTAGGAGACGCATTTTTATCTGGACAAATGGTGTTGTCATTCTATGCGAAACTAAACCGGGAATCAATTCTGTGCTTAGTTTTCAACTAGAATTGAACGCCATGGGAAACAAAGTGTGCGGCAATACAAACATGTACGGCAATTTACTTCACAAAGTAACACGACTACGATACAAATTTCGAAATAAAGTCTAAGCAAAAATACTGAGATACACAGTAGTAGAGGAATCTGAGTAGACTGTAATCTATATAAATATCTCAGTAGAGTATCTCATCTGTGCTCTAGGGCAAAGATATTGCTGTAAAAACGCCATGGAATATTTTTAAAAACCAACAATTTTACAGTTATATATGAACGTCCGAATATTTGCAATACAAATATCTGACAAAATACAAAGTCGATGATTCTCAATATTTTCATAAACAAACCTTCATTTTCGCAACATCTTCCACGCTAAAAGTCGCCATTTTGAAACGTTCATAACAACTTCCGTTCACTGGGGAGTAGTCGTTGTGGTTATGTTCGCGCAGTCACGGAAAGAGAGAAAGGGAGCTTTTCGAACGTTGGGATAGAGCTGCAGATTACTGTGTGGGAGGCTAAACGTGCTGGTTCGAATCCAGGAATGGCCAAGGGCTCGCTTGCATGGGCGTTGTTATCTCCTGTTCATAAGTAAAGATACAAATAGAATATATAGGACGAATGGGCCTTACGACCAGTCTTATGACCAATACTCAAACTGTCATAAAGGGGCCACGTCGTCTGTCACTAATTTATGAACTGATAGAACTGTCAGATTGATAACTTGATTACGTTTTTACATTATAAAATTCCAATTTCTTTAATTGCCAACACTCGAAAGAAAGTGTTGAATGGAACTATATGATAAGATAAAGTAAGTCTGATATGTGATAAAACTACAGTAACTGAGATGCGAAAAAAACTATTTTAAGAGGTTCAGGGGTAATTAAATTTCAAACTCGTGTCGCAGTTGGCTGCCATGAGAACATGAAGATGTGTTGAATTCTCACCCCATCACGTCGGTACATGTACCTAGCTGTACCAGCGGAAATGATTTTGGCTGGTTTTTTTTTCAAAGTCGTATATTGGAAGTACTTAACTGTGCGGCGGGAAAATCGAACTAGGAAAATATGGCCTTGCTTCGACCTTTATCCCCATACCCCTAATCCCCACCTGTACATCCACGGTGGGGCTGTGGATAAGCGGGGGGCGGGTGGACTATGTGTTAGGGTGGGACGGTTTAAAAGTGGGGCGTTATAGCGGCAGGGTGGGGATGGGTGGTGTGGTCAGGGGTGGGGGAAGGATGGTTTAGGGGTGAGGCTGGGGAGGTGCAGACGGTCAGGGGTACGTGGGCGGTTAGAGGCCAGGAATGGCCGGGGTATTGGTAGGTGCATGAGAACTATTCGGTGAGGGAGGTATAGGGTGGGAACTAGTTGGGGTGAAGATTCCAGTCGCCGCGGTTGCGGATCATGTGCTGCTACACATTGCTACAGACGCTGTTTCAGTGGCAAAAATGTAAAACAAGTGAGCCCATGCACCTCCTCGATCCCCTGCTGGCCTAAATTTACACCAGATTTTGTTATGCTAGTCCAAAGGCTTATATATATATATACCGAAGCCGTTCAGCTGGCTGCTGGATTCCAAACAGCAACATCCGCAAATTCTGCAATCATGCAGTCTCCCAAATGAATCCAACTGCAGCAGATGTCAGAGCATGTCCATATGTACGCGACCGCGCGTAGAAAGAGATCGAGTGGTTATAGACTTTTAGTCCGAAATATTTTTGTCTTTGCAAGCTTAATCGGCAACAGTAAAGAACTGCGATCATTATATAATTCCTCACCCACCCACTTTTTATACACGTGTTTTAATCAAGGAGCTGCGAAATCCACACCACATAAGAGATCGAGGTTCCTTATATATTGACCATTAGCCGGAGTTTCGTATCAGACGTTCAAATTTAAAGCTAATTCGCCGGTCCAAATCATTCCGGCAATATGTTTCTGCAAGGCATCATTGATGCATCGTGTTGCCCCAAGTAAGCGTATACATTCACATAGCAATTTCTATAATGTACATAGATATAACCATACAGATGGATACAGTTTTAAAGTTCCATACGCTACACATGCGAACGTCAAAAGCTTTGTAAATAAAGTTACCAACATTAATTATTGAAACAATAAGAGATTATTATGTGCGCGAGTTCTCCACAATCGGAACCGCGTAGTTGTTTCTACACCCTTCCGGTGGTGGTGGTGGTGGTGGTGGTGGTTATTAACTTATTTAGAGGGACAGTATGGGGGGATGGGGTCCTATTACTAAACTATGCACTGAAAGAACCACCAGACTGATGGCTGCAGTAAGATGGCCGGTGCGGACAGATGGCTAATGGAGTTTGACTCTAGGAAATAATCCTTGGCCACACCAGGATTCGAACCAGCAACCTCCATCTGCTAGTCCGCAGCTCCCCAGCTGAGCTATCTACACCCATCCGCTCCCACCCCCAGATTAAAATAAAATTACGTCCTTGACCTTTATGAAACATCGAAATCTGCCAATTCATTTTAAAAATCAAAGTAGAAACAGAAGCTGAACTTTTATCTCTTTTAAATATATTGGTTACTTCGAACATCGACAATCCTTACTGAGGTAAACAACTGTAATGAACGAGACTTTTCGATAACTACCATCAACAACATGGCGGCTATCGACGTGATGCTTCAGCGAGCTGTTGATCTTCGAAGAACTGATAAGCTTCATGCCTCACAGCTACTGTCCAAAATTGGTAAAGTTAAGAAATCGTTTTGGTTTCAGTAAAAACCGATGATGAATCGAAAGTTTATGTCGGGCTCTTTTTTGCGTTGTTTTCGAAATGGCTTTGTCATGGTTCACACTTCAGGTGTGTTCTCGGCTAACCGCCGATAGCCCATTTGGCATTTAAGTTAAATAATAACTCATATCCATGGGTGAAAGTTGCACAGCGGATTCTGCGGGTTAAAAGTACTTAATCGGAAATCCGCGGCAGGGGAAAAGTAAAAATAAATATCCTTTCTATTGTCAAAACCGTGTTGAGTTGGTTCATTTTGAATTCTTTTAATTTTACTTCATTGTTGGTGCTATTTGACTTGACTAGAGCTAAACTATCTCGGTTACAGATGTAGCGAGTGTAAACCCCCCCCCCCCAGGATTTTAGTTCTTTCTCACTTCAGATGCCGTTTTTCTTTGAAAATAGTCATCATGACAAAGTTGAAACTTTCCCCAGTGCTCCTATGCTGACTGTATTTCGTGGTTATGTCTTGGTTTTTGACAATTGTGACTGAGAGCGTGGTTAAGAAACCGTCATCGAGAGATTCGTTTTCCAGCGAATAGAATAGAGAAAATCGATGTTAGTAATGATTTAAAACATTAGCAAAGTTTCTGTTCAAAAGGTATTTAATAGACCTGTGAACAGATGATAAAACTTAAAAGGATACTACAGCTTGTGCATTATAGTTTAAAACCTGGATTGCAAGTCACTATTTTATTTTTAATTGCATGTTTATATTTTGTATCATCAGTGGATGAAGCTATAGATGTGGATTTCAACTGTGACTAATAACTTCTTAGATAATTTTTACTGGACCCTGGTAATGTATATTAAAACATAAATGCTTTCACAAAAAAGAGTCTGCTGTTTATGGTAGGTAGTATATTATATATGTAATGCAGTGCATATGATTTACACTGTTGCTGTACATTTTTATTAATTTAGATGATGATCATGCAAACATGTAACTAAAAGTATGGTGGCAAATGGCAGAGGATGCCCCCCGCACCCTGTTTAAAGAGGACTTCCATTCTGACATTCAAATGTGACCATTACTGCATACTTCAAATCATGTCAAAAACCAGTATAGATTGTATTGCATAGCTCTTTTCAGTCTATAGGAAAGCAGAGTGTTATAGCTAAAATTAAACTTGTTTGTAGCAGCAGCTGCCTGATTTGATGTACATATTCAACTTAACTAAGTTGTCGGAGTCCCTTGGCCTCTCACTACATTTTCCTCCCTTTGAAAATTAAACTTTCAGCGATTAACATTGTACTTATCTCAAAGCTGGGATCTGTTCGATATGATCATTAATTTTATCAGTCACAGAAATCAGATGAGAAAATAATATCTTCTGGATTTTTAGTAGATATTACAGAAGTTCATACAAATGTTGTCTTCCTCTGTAGTTATTGATTTTTTTATTGCTCGTGTCAACTGTTGGAGTAATAGAATAGTAGTCAGCTGTAATGTTTCGAGTAGTATCTCTGTCCTGACTTAGCATCACATAAGAAAATATTTTATTATACCATGCAACAGAATTAAATATAAGCACAGTGTTGTTTAGTATAAATGACTGCTGCCTATGAATTATAGGAGAGGCCATCACCCAACTCTCCCTTAGTAGTAGTAAGTGGTGGCTTAAATACACTGTATATATAATATAATTTATGGTTCCAATCTGCGTTGAAAAGAGGCTTTTTTAAAAAAAATCATGGTCAATGTGTTCTCTAACAATTTCAGTTCTTTTGATGTTAACTCAAAGGAAGGCCATACTCTGCATGTAAAGCCGGCACCTATTTTGGGCATTTTAGCAAAACTGCAGCCTTTTTTATATAGTTCTTTTTAAAATGAAATCGTCTTCTGATGCATGTAATGATATACTCATGCTGTACCAAAGAGGGAACGCTGCACAGTATCATGCAACACTCCACTGATTAGATTTTGGGATTGGGAACAGAAGTTTTCATGGGCACATATTCACACATAGAAGGGGAGAGGGTTACCTTTGTTTTAAAATATAGAGTGAAATATAGATTTTAACTCTGCGTATAATCTTAATGTGCTATGTTGATAGTAGTTCATCCAAAATAAACTGTTCTCTGTGTTTGGTTGTAGTCAAAGAGGAAGTACAAACATCAGATGATGAAGCAATCAGAATCAAAGAGCTGGCTATTCTGGAAATTGGCAATATCTTTGCAGAGACAAACCAAGCTAAAGGTTAGTGTGTTACTGTTAATATCTTGAATTTAGTTTTTTTAGCTGTCTGTGTTGTATATGTCTGGCCTGATGGCTATCCTCCGTTTGCATGAAAGTTACATGTTCCATTGCAGTTCAATGTTGACATGGTAAACATCATATATTTCTGGAAAAACATGAAACAATGGAAATAGGGTAGTGAATACATCCTTTGATACATATATGATTAGTGAATTACATACATAGGAAATTTGTCAGGACAGTTAACTGCATCAGGACAATCTATTTTGCAATATGCATTGCAAGATTTTGTTTTCAGTACATATTCTTTATTTGCAAATTTTTCTATAGAATTGGCTGGGCTGATCAAGTTTGTACGGCCATTCCTTGGCATGGTGAGCAAAGCTAAAGCTGCCAAGCTGGTACGTTCACTGGTCGACATGTTCTTGGATATGGAAGCTGGTACTGGCAAAGAGGTAATAAATGTTTGCTGATCGTTTTAATTTTGTTCCCTAAGTCTTCCATTAAGTTCAGTTTTTACCGGGCATTAGAACTTCTCATAAAATCGTCTGATTTAAAAGGTTTACAACATATTTTTGAAGAGCCTGAGAGAAAAACCTGTTTACATTTAAGGGAAAATTTTGGGGTATGGAAAAAAATCGGCCCTTTTAAGAAAAGGTCCCTTGTTGATCTGTAACATCTAAGCTTAATCACCATTTACTGTGACCAGCATATTGATGATGCTGGTTTTGTATTTGCTGTTTGTAGATATAATTTATGCGAACATTGTGGACAATAGAGGTTGATCTGTTTGCATGTTAGGTGGTGGAGAAGCAGCTATTAACAAAGAGAGTTTGTGAGATAAAACTGAAAGGATATTGTACCTGTGTCAGATTTCTGCAGACATTGCATTTCATCTGGTTGTTTCATGCCTTGATAGCACTAGACAGAAGGGAAAGCATTGCCACGATCTCTTAACTGTTGGTGTTTTAATGTGCGGTGACAAGCACTGAATGCTGGAGAAAGTTAATTCTTGTCACACTGGCATTTTGCTGAGTTTCAGTTAGGAGAGTTGTTTGCAGGTGTCACTCATGCTCCTTTTAACTATGATCAGCTAAACTGGAAAATCCAGGTGGATCAGAAACAGAGCATTTTCTCTCGCTTATCCTCAGACTGGGTGGCTGAAATGTAGGGATGTGCATCATCTCTGGAGTTCCTGCTTTTTTAAAGAGGAAGATAGCCATCTTTGACCAGTGTAGGGTCAAAATGACTGTCTAGGCTCAAATCTGAGTCATTTTGTAGAGGAGCAGGGGTCAACTGCAGATCTCTCTCATTCTTGAATTTTTTTTTGTTGTTGTTGCATAAATTACCTCCAGCCATGTGTTATCTGGAGCTCAAGGGGGGAGTTGATACTTTTTCTCTAGCTCAAGGTTTTTTGTTTTTTTTTTTATGTACAGGAGTTGTCATAAAAATATTGGTAGCCTGATGATCTAGTGATTTATGATTTCTAATGGCCAGCTGTGTTGGTCTGTAGCACTGCATTCTTTTGTCCATGAGAAATTTCGGTCCAGCAAGAAATCTGTTTCAGGTCCAGTTAGGTAGGTTACAGTGCATGTGCACTTGTCATTGGTTACTGTGGTGAATGTGGTTCTAGGATTTAAAAAGCCAGATATTAGTTAAATTAGAATCATTTTTGATCTCAGCATTTGGGTTAGGGTTAGGGTAAAAGTATGATTGGGGTTTAGGGTTAGTATTTTGCCATTCTCTATGTGAACATGTGTAATCTATATGCCAGACTAAATTTCTTGCCAGACTGAATTTCTTGCGACAAGCGGACTAAAGCAAAGAAGAGTCTATGAGCTTTTTAAAACCACTGCAGTCAGAAAAGTAATCATTCGTGGGTTAAACTTTTCCAAATATATCATGAGTTCCAAATCTTTCTGTTAACCCATTTGGGATTTCTGTGTTTGAAAGAATTGTCAAGGGTTGGAGGTCACAGTTTGGGGGACAAAAATCCGTTACGGGAATGATGCTCACGAGTGTGACTAACACAAGAATCTATCGGCAGTTAAAAGTCATTATCTTTCAATAAAAATTGAAATAGTGTGGATATTTTTGCAAGAAAATACAACTTTACCGAGGGTTGGAAAATCAACACAGATGGTGACATGAATCTAGGTTCCCAATAAGCATAGTTGTAGGTGTTCACCTACAACAATGCGAAACTCAACTGTTTATTAATTGGCAATGGCTAGCACCACGTATGCATTACATGTATCAGGGGTTATTTATATTATATGAACTAGGGAGTTGAGTATCAGGGTTCATTTGAACTGTGAAAACATCCTGAACATACTCCTAAAATAGAAGTGATTTTTCTTTATTTATTTCACCAAACAGCTTTTCTGTGTGTATTATGTATGTCTTTGACCACATCTCCGTATCTCTGTTCCTTTTCTGAATTTGTAGTTTGTTTTAATCCTGTAATTAAACGGAGAAATACAGTAATGAATTTGTGATTTTTTTCATTGTGTTGGTTGATTCCGAATTCCCCTATTTTTGCAAAAGATTGTGTACCAATTGTATAATTTTAGTTGAACTATTTATTAACAGAAAAGATTTTTCCACACCCTCCCTCTTCCATGCCAGTTCCCTCTCCTGATACTATACCTGAGTTAAGCCTAGTGCACTCCTAGTTTTTGTTGTCTAAAACCATATAGTGTATTGCTTTTCAGTAATAAAAACTGTTTGCAGCATCATGCATGGTCAGAGATGACATCAAATTGCAGGAAAGCGCATCAGATACATGTTAACTTTTGAAACTTTTCCAGCTTCTGGTTTGGGGGTGGGGGAGGCTTGTACCCCACCAAGGATCTTCCAGCCCTGGGACCCATTTCAGTTTTTATCATTTTTGCAAGTTGCACCCATGTGCTAGTAACTTGAAAGAAAAAAAAGAAGTCGAATTTTTCAAGAAATCACCTGTCATTGGGTACCATTTGGCTGCTATGCTATGTGTAAATAATAGATTCACCTCAGAGCTGGAGTGGTCAAAGGTTATATTCAGTCATGCAGAAGCTAAAAGTGATGTCATTGTTGGAAGATGGTTGGTTTGCTTAGTGTAGGTATGGGAGGATGGGTAAAAAGGAAGGAAGGAAGGAAGGTTTCAAGGAAGTGTTGTCCGTTGAATTTCAAAAGTGGGATGGATAGAAACATTTGTTTGTGTTACATTATAGATGCTGTTTCTTTCAAGTCACTGCGTGTAATTGCCTACATTGTGTTTGATTTCTGCTCTTTCTGTGCAGATTGAACTGTGCAGAGAGTGCATAGCATGGGCACAAGATGAAAACAGAACATTCTTGCGCCAGGCTTTGGAGGTAATCTTTAAGACAGTCATCAGCAATTTTTAAAATATTGTCTTTGCTATAGGTTATATTTTTTCTTTATTTCAAAACAAAAATAATTGTTAATGTAGGGGTCTATATTAAACTATTATTTAATGTGCTTGTTGAAGTACTTTTAATAAAAAAAGTATATAGTGAATGAGGGTTGGGTATATTTCTGAGTGTATACTGTGAGGTAGTTTTGTTGGTGTTTCTGTAAAACCCAATGTCTTTAGCACTCAGCTATTGACCACCATGGATTGGTCTATTCACTGTAACTATAAGAACTGGCAATGTGTAGAGGTCATGATTGACCTATAATTATCTGCTGTTGTGCTTAGCAACAGACATCCATATCTGCAGTGCACTTGGTATGCCGCGTATGCATGGCTCAAGTCGGCGGAAATTGCAAACTTGCTTTCATTTTCAAACACCATGAAATCTTTCCTCAGTCTACTTCATTCAACCAGTCGCAGTGCCATTTATTCTTATGCTGGCATTAATCATTTTAAAAGAAACGGCACTTTTGCAAGTTGGTTGGATAGCTGTTTCTGAATAATAATAATAATAATGGAGAATTTGTAAAGCACGTTACCCCACCTCGCAGCGGCAGGCTCTCCACACCTGACAGAATAAGTACATAAAGGCACATGTAGACCCACCCACAAAGACACACAGTTAAAAAGTCGCAGGTTCAATCCCCAATATTATCTTACATTTTTGGGGGTGTGGGGGTAGGGTTAGGTTTTGGTATCAGGCAGGATTTCTGTTTTCATGTATATTGTATAAGTTTGAGCCTGTGTCTTTGCGCTAGATGGGATGAAAGGTAGTCTGTGTATGTGTGATGGGGAGAGAAACTTTGCAATTTCCCTAATTTTGCTGAATCTTAATTACGGATATGTCAAGCATCTAATACTTTAAAAAGCATAACCTGAGGCCAAGGACTCCTATATCATTATATATGATTATAGTAGTCCTTGCCTGAGGCTAAATTAACCTTCAAAAATTCGTAAAAACATTGTATATACTTTAAATTATTTCAGCAAGGGTCTACATGGTGTTTTGAAATGGAGATTTGAATGAACACTCTAACAGTTTGGCAATGCCTTAAAAAGTTTGCTGAATGTAAATGGCTGGTATGTTAAGCATCAAATATTTACACATGAGCATTCAGGGGTTACCTTAACCTTGCAAAAATGTATAAAATCCTCCCTCCCTCCTTTCCAGCATGCTATCACCTTTCTGGGTTTTTTTTTTTTCAGATTTACTCAGAATCACTCGTGGTCATTGCAGTGCTAACACTTTCAAAACCGTGCACACGAATGACGCATCTGCACATGCACACAAGTTCGCATGCAGAGACAGACAAAATAGTGCATTTATAATAATGAATGCTTGAATCCCTTGTACTTGTAGCTGTACGACATGTATTAATTTTGTAATCTTCAGGCACGTCTGGTTTCGCTGTACTTTGATACCCACAATTATCAGGAGGCACTTGCTCTGGGTAAGTATAATTTTCTTACATGGATGCAAAGTCACGATAAGCTTTTTATTCCTTAGTTGTGGCCAAAACTAGTTCAAACTGTTATTTTTTTATAAAAAAAACTCTGTTA
Source organism: Lanistes nyassanus (assembly GCA_004794575.1). Classification (NCBI taxonomy): domain Eukaryota; kingdom Metazoa; phylum Mollusca; class Gastropoda; order Architaenioglossa; family Ampullariidae; genus Lanistes; species Lanistes nyassanus. The sequence continues at coordinate 174,336 of SMGT01016653.1, read as the reverse complement.
GGGGAAAACAGCACTAAGAGATCATAAGGGTGCTTAAAATTATTTTAATCACTTTTTTCCCCAAAGGATCCAGCTTGTTAAGGGAGCTGAAAAAACTTGATGACAAAGCATTGCTTGTTGAGGTTCAGCTGCTGGAAAGCAAAGTGTACCATGCTTTAGGCAACCTTCCAAAAGCCAGGTTAGTTGAATATCTGCACATGCACACACATAGGCATACTTGCAAACTTAATGATCATGTCTTTGAACACGCTTGAACTAACCCCCTGTCTCTCTCTTACACACACACACACATGCATATTTAAAGGGTAAAAAGTCAAGTAAACAAGCAAGCTATGCTTAATCTATACATTTTGATGTTGTGTATAATGGGTATAATGCTGTATTAGTTCAAGCATGTCTGCAAAAAGCAGAAAATTTAGGGAGGCTTCTGGCTGCTGAAGGGACATGCTTATTTGATGTTTCTTCCCATGAAAATTTATAGTGATCAGTATCTCATTGACTGGTCTAACAGGTATTTGATAAATTACTGCTTGAAAACACAAGCTTTGAGGGTTGGTTTCTTGGTGGCAGGCCCTTTGATTAAGAAAAATCTGTTTTGAAGAACCACATGACAGCGAGTGTGAAGGCTTTTTTATTAATGCAGGGCAGCCCTAACGTCGGGTCGAACGACAGCAAATGGCATTTACTGTCCACCCAAGTTACAGGCAGCTCTTGATATGCAGTCAGGTGAGGAGGAATCAATGCAGTGTTGTCTTTCTTAATCATTGGTTGTAAGTTTTAAATTTTTATTGTTGGGGTTAAGTAGGTGGGAGTTTTTATATCTTGGCAGCAAGTATGCTTAGATTTATAACTGAAGGTCATCCCCTGGTGCATGGTTCTTGATGCAAGTGACATAACCATAAGGGTCAAACTGTCAGCTGTTTTAATATTTCTGTAACATTCATCAGGCAGAATTTCCAGAAATTGATAGTACTAGAATTCCAGATTATCTTGGACACAGGATTGGCTTGTATCAAGAAATCAGTTACAGTCAGTGAAAAGCAATACATTTAAACACAACTGATTTCACAGTCCTTCAAAGCGTTTTGTGGGGTGGGGGTAAGGAAATCCTCCCTGACATATAAGCAGCATTTTAGAAAGGGATCACTTTTAATAATAAAAGAAAGATTATGATCAGCCGTCCATACTTAGTGTTTGCAATACAACAAAATAAACTTTACAGCCCTCTGCAGTGCTTTGACCTTAAGATATAAAACTTCAGTCTTTGTTTCTAAAGCTGCTTAACAGTAGAGAGCTCATTCTGGAGGTTTTTATTTTGTGATTTTGCAGGGGTCCTCCATGCAGCAGATGAACGAGATTTTAAAACAGCATACTCATATTTTTATGAGGCTTTCGAGGGCTATGACTCCATTGACAGCCCGAAGGCAGTGACGGCTCTGAAGTATATGCTTATGTGCAAAATCATGCTGAACCTGTAAGAGATGGTTGTGTTTGGCAGTCTTCTTTAGTTTGTGAAGTAATGGTGTCATTGTAAAGGTTGATGTATTCTGTATGTATGCATGCGTGCACCTGTAATCTGTGCATGATGAAATAATGGTAAGTTAACATTTTTTCCTCTTTTACCACTTTTTGGACCTTTTTGCACTATGTTGAAGCAGAAATTTGTGTTAGGAGACCTAAATGATAGTGGACCAATCTGTGTTCTGTAGACAGCTCAGTTTGATTGATTCTATTCTGAATGGTGTTGAAGTAACACTAAATAGGCATATCTTTAAGTTTGCATTTCTTCAGAAGTATTCAAAATGTAAGATGTGTGGTGGAGCTAAGAATACACAAACCTGGAGATGGCTGAATAATGGTTGCTGCATCACATATGTGCCTGAAGAATTTTATGCATTCGCAGACTTTAAAGTTTAATAAATTGCTTCCATTCCTTCTAATTCTAAATATAATACATATTCAGTCGAGAGTTTATGTAAATACTGTGACCTCTACTAGCAACTGTTTGATACAGAAACCTATTATTCATAGCCACTCATGATATTGGAAAATAAACAGAACATAGTGGAGAGAAGATGGTTGAGATGAAACAGAATTTTGCATAAAATATGTTCTGTATTGTAATCGACGTTTTTTTGCTGATGCCAGACTTGTTTGCTACACTATA
>SMGT01016653.1:141872-167842 GCA_004794575.1 Lanistes nyassanus | reverse complement strand
AAAACTCGAATGTGAATTATTGGCCCTTTTTTTTTTTAACTTACCAGGAAACGATACTGAAAATGAACAGTCCCTTTTCATCTATGTGTTGACATCCTCCTTGCCTACATTCCCTTTTCTGGTCTGCCCACTGAAGATGCCCCCAGTTTTCCCAGATTTTCAGATAATGTAATGGACAACATCTATGTGTAGGACACATGAACTTGTGTAGACTACACATGCATGTCAAACAGGGTGGTGCCCCATTGTGTATAATGTATAGTAAAAATCATTGTCATTTTATTTGAATGTGTTTTCAGTAGAATTACCAATGTAGACATGATGCAACAAATATGCGCCTCTGGCTTTTTTGGTACCTGGAGAGGGAGTGTTTGTGAAAAGTGTCTTATCTTGAAGCGTTTCTTGTACTCACCTGTCTTTGTATATGCTGAATAGCATCCAGGGTTGGGTCTGGAAATAAAAGTTTATCACTTGGAAAGTTTACTGTTTGGTGTGTTCAACAACTCTCAGTTCTCAGCTGTTGTCGGCCGCCTGCAGCATGTAAACCTTTTACCCAAAAGCAAAAAACAACAGGTGGAAAATGAGATACGGGTTTCGCTGGGATACAGAGGATTTCTTAGTAATGTCTCTATTATGTAGCGAGTGCTTAGCATGCACTGGCATGTATCATTTCTTGATTCTGCCTCCCATTTTTCAAATTTTTGTCAGAAAAAGTTGGTTGCAGCACCAGTAGCCTGCCATAGCCAGAGGGGAATAAAGTGAAATCTGAGCACATTTTTGGAATAATCACCATTTGATGTTAAAATGTTTTATTTTCTTGCCTGTTTTGAACATCAGGAGTGTTAAGTCTGTTTTTAATAAACCCCATCTGAATCTTGGTGTCAGTGTCCATTTCTGATCTGATGCATTCTTCAAAAAAGAAAAACTCATCAGCAGTATACAAATTTTGTTGAACTATTAAATACCATTTAAAAACAAAATGTTTGGAGACTTTTAGTACAGAAAGGCTCTTAGTTCCATGTATGAAATGAGTCTGTAAAATAAAAGAATAGTCTTAAAGCTAACAGAGTAATGCATATGCGGCAACATTTTGCACTCTCCCAATCTGAGAAGCAGGTTAATTTTTGTGATTGACCACCTGAGAGATTGCAAGTTTTCTTTCAAAAACCACTGATGTGGCAACAAACATTCTACCTCCACAAAAAAAAAAAAACAGTGGTGAAGTGGTAAGCTGTTTGCTGGTCATGCTTATCAGTTGCTTGCTATGAGTCAGTTAGGTGGCACAGCAGTTCTTGTCAGCAAAATGGAATTGTGGGTCACAGGTTCAGATCTCAGCTCTGGCACCCATGCTTCTGTTTTCGACACCAATTTTGCAAGGCCGGCTGCTTGCCATGATATAACTTCCGTTGCTGACTTGACACAAAGCACGCGCAAAAAAAAGTCAAGAGTATAAATAATAGCCTGATAAGCTACTGGGGTCACCATTTTCATTCTCCATAAAAATATCCATTGTACCTTTAATATTTCTTGCTGTTTGCACCTCTTCAATCTTCATGAGCAAAATCACAAGCAGTATATGACCATTAACACCATGGTTGCATTGCAAACTACGTATTGCTCTTTCAGTTTTGTGAAATCCTCAGAGGACTTACTGTAATGATTACAGACATTTTAGCAATTATGTTGCTGTTTATAAAAGGGATGGGCTTAACAGTGCAGGACAACTAGGCAAATTTTTTAAATATTAAATTTTTGGTGAGGTGTCTGGTGTGCATGTGAGCTACCCAGGAGTGGATTTAGTCATGTCTTTTAACAGTATGGCCACAAATTCTATGCTAGATGTTGAAAATGACTTGGGTGTTAAAGTTCATTTATGTATTTAAGTCTCTTTGATATCACTGTAAGCAAATGTCATAGCCTCGTGTCTTGACTAGGTCATCTGGTTGAAGTATCTGTTAAACATGGTCTGTTAGCAGATTGCAATGTGCAACCAGTGTATAAAATGCATTAAAGGATTGGGTTTTTTTTCCAAAACTTGTCTTTGGTTTTAATTGCAACTGCCACTTTTCAGACGCCATTGTAGTCTTTAACTGCATGTCATGTCAGGTCACAAACTTTGAAACAGTAAATATTCTCTCTATCCAATGCACACATATAAATTTGAATCTACAGCTAATGTGGATGACACAGCAGCCCAAAGCCGTTTGTGAGGTCTGACCTGGTGGTGGTGGTGGGGGGGGGGGTGGAGGCGATGGTGCCTGCCTATTTTTAGATATGTTGCTTGCGCCTGATTTGCAGAAAACGCCTGTCGTGCAGAAAATAGCTGGAGGAAGGACGACTATATTTAGCACTGACGTAGACACCGCCTGCTTCTGATTCCAGACTCTTTGCATTGCCTGCCAATAAAAGTCAAAGCCATCGTCTTGTGCACTGCATCTCTTACTGAACATTATTTTGCTGCAGGATAATGTACATCTGGTACCTATGAAGTCACTTAAGTACGTGGGTGCGCGTGCTGGAGTTTCAATGAAAGCCCCGATGGCCATGCCTGTTCAAACTATTGCACACGAAAATGCAGTCAAAACCAAATGTCTGGGGACCGAAGAGGAGAACGCACCATTTTGTCACCTGCACACGCTGCGCTCGTCTCGCACATACCAATTTGCTCCATGGGATGTACATTTTAGAATGCGATACTTAAAATGAAAAATTCTCAGCCCCCACCCCACACCCAGATTCGCTACCCCTTGCTGTGATTACCCAACGACATGAAAACAGCCCGGACAAAGGCGTTTCGCCGGTTTAGCTGCGTTGGTGTATTCATCAGGCTGAATGGCCATGGTTCACCAGTCATACACTTCCATAATTATCACGAGTAGATTTCGTAAGCTGATGACCCCAGTCGTCCATCGACTGGGAGGGGGGGGGGTTGGGGACAGGAACCACGACCGTACGGCGAACTGAGAGTTATGAAGTGCGTGTACCTACAGCTGCTGCCAGCTGCCGCCGTGCCGCGCGCTGCCGTCGCTACACCAACCTACACCACACTACGACGGCGTCATGTATGAAAACACCAATGTATCAGAAATGTACATTGCTGAGCATGACGGGCCCCAGCCAGAGAACGCACAAGAGCTGGATTGCACTGCCATTCGATAAGATTTCTACGCAGAAGTGGGTGCAGAACATGGAATGAAAGTGCCATACGACCGATTTTACAGATTGGTAATTAGTAGATACGAATACAAATGTTAAAAATCTGTTGAACTGGCCTGGTTGAATATGGATAGCTGTATTATGAGCAGAACGAGGCAAATTTCCCATGCAAAGGTACTCGATCGTATTATGGAGCGGTGTGTGTGTGTGTGTGAAAGAGAGCAACAGTTTATTACTAAGCTATATCTACTGGAAGAACCACCAGGCTGCAATGATAGCTGCCGTAAGATGGCCAATGCTAAGAGGCATTTACTGTTCCGGGTAACGCCCAAATGGAGTCTGTACAATGTTCAACTCGATCTTCATGTACAACTCCTGGATTCGAACCATATACAACAACAAAACGCAGCTCTACCTGCAGAGCTGTCCAGGCCCCCTTTTTGTATATGCATGCATCACACACGTGCATACATAAAGCTAAATAAATTCTGTAGCTGTTTTAGAACTGATCTGTTGCGTCTATTCATTCTAATAATACAAATGGCACCAGCAGTTTGAACCAATCAGTTATGGCACAGTTGGGTCATCGTACTCTACAGCAGGTCGATGACGCGGCTGGTTCTTGCCTCCCTTGGACTGCGTGCCAACGCTCATCTTCATAAAACTTTATAATGTATATGCTCCCTCTGGCTTCTTCTCAATACGCTGGCACTCAGGGATGGGATTGTTTGTGAACGTACCTCCAGCTTCGGCCGCCATGATGGCTGTGTTTCTATCTGACCAACAAGAGGGAGCCAGCTGAGAACCCAAGGGTCATGTGAAGAACCTAAAAGACTCGTTCGTCCGGCGAAATGGCCAGGTGAGAAGTTGATGGACAGCGAGGCATAGGGTGCAAGACGACAGCGCAAGTCACTGACAGATTGCCAAGGGAGGAAGTTGGGCCATTTTCAGCAGGGTGAGGGAGTTTTTACTATCTCGCAGAAAGGAATCTGACTGCGGTAAACATTTGATCGGAAGCATTTCGATCATTTTCCGTGCTTGGCATGTCGAATATCTTGAGGCATGCTCTAGAGGAAAATAAGACTTTAGGTCTTCACGATACACGCTATTCCCGGGCGTTTGTTTGCGTACACAGCCAAACCATTCTTGTCTCTCTGGCACTGCGTTCTTCTCACGTCGCGCGTATCCATGTTACTGCGTAACCAAATGGCCGGGCTGGCCTTTTACGACGCTGTTTTGAACAACGAGCTAGCGCAGCTCAAACGGCTAGTGGCCCAGTATAAATTGGATTTGAACGCCAAATTCCAGCAGGTGCGAAAGAAGAACCATGCTGACCTGTGCCCCATACATCTGGCAGCTTACAGGGGATACAACTTCATGCTGCAGTACTTGATAGAATCAAAGTGCGACGTCAGTCTCACCACAACTACGCTGAGACGAACGGCCCTGCACTTTGCGGTTCTGCGACACCGCATTGGCTGCATTCTGCTGCTGATCAATGCCGGTGCCAAGTTGGACGCGAAGGACACGTTTGGCAACACGCCTTGCCATTACGCCGCAGACGATGGCCACTGCCAGATCCTAGACGTGCTGATCCGGAAGGGCGTGAATGTCAACAGCCAGGATATCACATCGAAAACGCCACTCATGAAGGCGGTCCGCAACAACAAAACGGATGCGGTGTTGCGGTTGCTGCGAGCCAGCGCGGACCTGAACATAACGGACCGCAACAGCGACATGGCCTTGCATTACGCTGCGAGAAACGGGTGCACGGATATCATTGACATCCTCCTGTCAGGTGGGAGCTTGATAGACGTGCAGAACTACTGGGGCCGCAGTCCGCTGATGGAGGCAGTTTGCTACAATCATAAGGAAAGCGTGGCCCTCCTTATCTGTGCCAGCTGTGACCTTAACCGCCGCGAGTTCAAAACGGGCGAAACAGCCCTGCACATTGCTGTGAAGAGAAATTATGTCAGTGTTGTACACCTTTTGCTGCAGGCTGGCACCCGTCATGACATTTATAACCACCAAGGAGAGACAGCGTTCTACGATGCTGTGGTGAGCAACAAGACTGATATACTGCGTCTGATGATTGCTTTCAACTGCAGGTTAGACGTGCCCCCCAAGTATTTTCCCAATGGTGTATATAAATCCATTTTCCAACTGGCAGCAGAAAAGGGGCATCTGGAGACCTGCAGACTTCTGGCTGACCTTGGCTACATTGACTATTCTGCCAGGGTCTACTTCTACGCTGGTTATGTGCCATCACGACCCAGCGAAAATGACGATACACTGACCTGGCTTCGAGGAGCCATGCAGCGAGTGGTTCCTTTGCAGCAGCTTTGCCGTAAAGTGATTCGGAAGTATGCTGGTCATGACTTGCCTAGCAAAGTGGAGTGCCTACCCACGCCTCGTGCCCTGAAAGACTATGTTCTCATCAAAGATGTCCTTGATCAGACAAAGATTTCATAGCAACCCAGAACCATTTGCATAGTCAGTTAAGGGTGTGAATGAATGAATTTGTGCTGCATCTGATATGGATGTGTGAATGCATGAGGCAAAGAGACAAATGCTCTAAGAACAACTCACGAAGCCTACATTTTTTGTTTATAAATATAATTTTAAAAAAATGTTAATCTTCTACAAAAATCTTGCTTTTGGTTTTTGATATTTTCTGCACTTTAGAAATACATTTATTTTCAACTCAGATCTTATAGTATTGCTGATTTATTTTTCTTCCAATGCATTTTTTTCTTTGGCTGTCTGTTAGAGATCGTAACAGCTATGTTAAAGTTATGGCTGCAGCAAAGTTCCATGAGACAGGTCTTCTGGCACCTCCCCATCAATGGACATGGCAAATGGCATCAGTGTTCCTGGGAATCCAACTGCCAGCACAACATGCACACGTGTGGGTGGGCACTGTTACAAATACTGCATAAACTGCACAAATTTAGGAGTGGATTGTAAGGTTATTTTATCATGTCGGTAACCTTTTCACGATAGGTTTGTTTCTGGGACCCCACTCCCACCTCACTTCACTTAGAATGTGGTCACCAGCTTTACTGGGGAAGGTAAACTGTGTCTTGGCAGTGAGGCAACTGTAATGAAAACTGTACACCTTAAGCCTTACCTAGAAAATATTGTCGCTTCAACCATGGGATTGCTTATAAATGCAGTTCTTGTTGGAGCATTTGTCTGCTGATACTGTTCATTGTAGGTGTATTTTCCTGGGCCATGCCTGCAGTGTCCTGTCTGGAAAGCTGGTAATAATGACCTTTTCCACCCTTAAAAAAATTACAGGTGTGCATAGGACATTTGACTTCTGAAAGCAGTATTTTCACATTGCATTTTGTTTTGTTTTAAATCAGTGTAAACATGTTTTAAAAACTTGAAATTTTGATGTTGGCTTATGGATATACATGGAATGATTGGTTGTAGAAGAGTGAATGATGGTGCTGATGTGACTGACCTAGGCAGTAGAGGAGTTACCTGTGATTTATTTGGCAGCATTCATTTGGCGGCACAGGAATGTATCAGTGCTGCACATAATTTTGCTGCTAGCCATAAAGGCCTGCATGCCATGAGTCCTTCAGTGAAGTTGACAAAACTTCAAACTTTTATCTCTTGGACAAAGCAAAGGTCAAAGGTAACACTGTACTGTACAGGCCAGCCTAATATCAAGTGTGTAGAACCTTGTACAGGGGCCCAGACTTTTTCAGAGGATCGTTTAACACCCCCCCCACTTTTTTTTTGATAGTCTCCTCCAAACATTTACCATGGGATGGGTATGTGACCCATGGTCAGATAATGCCTTCTATTATTACCAGAATAATCCACAGAAGGCAAAGACAGATTTAAAAAAAAATCTACTTCCATGCCATGGTAAATAAACTGTCAGTGAAAACTTAAAGGCTGGCTGTACAAGGTGTACATATTTGGATTGTGCTATGTTGTTATATCTTCAACATGATGTCTGAATAATTATACAAATGTAAAAGAGAAAACTCCCTATTCCAGACCAAACGTGAAGTTGTTAGGCTTTTAGGGAACATGGACACTGGAAATACACCTTTCTAAATAAGCTGGAGGTGGTTAATTATAGGTAGCAGCTTGAATTCAAGAGTTCGTGGAATACAGTTTTAATGAAACAGAGATGTTGTTAGTCCTGTATTGGTATACGGTGGCGTAGGAAGATGTTTATTGTGGGGGCTGGCTGGTTGTTGCTTAATGTCTCACCGCAGACTAAATCAGGACAGTGCTGCTTGAGACGACATGGTGCCACACTGGGACTGCTGTCCCACCCAGTCACATTATATTGACACTGGGCCAACAAGTCCTAATGCTGCTCCCTATAGTGCCAGGGGTCTGACAGGGCATTTCCTAAACTGGCAATTTTTTGTCTTAAGTATGACATGGCCAGGGTGCGAACCACCAACTGCCTGCCTCGGAAGCAGATGCCTTAACCACTAGACCACCAAGTGGTCTTAGCCTGTGGGGTGGTGGTGGTGAGGGAGAGGCAAAATTTGACAGTGAATGGCAGCATCAGTGTTGTTACTTTGGTTGCTCAGTATTATGTTTTATTATTGTCAGCTTTCACATACTGTATTTGTATTATTGGTAGGAGCTACATAGTTCTGAGATACACTTATTCCAAAATCAAATGGTAAAATAGTAGTGCTAACTGAAATTTACTTCATATAGTGTTCCTGAATTAGCTGATTGCCTTCATTGTTTTTATTGTGCATTGTTGTATGGACACTTGCACATGTGCAGGGGAAAAAATGCTTGGCTCCCACCCTTCCCCAGCTTTTTCATTGGTAGGCAAGCCACCCCTACTGGACCCATGTTTCCTACGCCACTGATGTATATAACTGAATGAGGTAGCAGGAAGGTTTTAGACAAATTTAAAATGGAAGGAAAACAAGAGTTATGCTGGCTAGATAGAAAACTGACAAAGAGCTTTGGAGATTAATATAACAGTGTCTGTCTGCATTGAGCTCATTTTTTCATTCATTTACCGAACTAACATCATATGGCGAAGTAGTGTCAAAGCACATATGAGATAAAAACACATATTTGAGATAATAAAATAGCAAGAATGAGATCTGATTACAAAATTTTTCAGTGATATTAGTTATCATTGACAGTTCAGCATGTGATCGCTCATATTGCTGTCAGTGTTAGGCTTGTGTAGGTCACGTTAGCAGAATCAACATTTAGCCATGTAGTTGGCATATTTCTTGGAACTTTATTGTCAGCCACAGACCAGTCATGCAGATCAACTTACTTAGATAATCTATTAAATAATTTTCCAGATGATGTACCCAGTGAGAAGAGCCCTATGTAGTTATTGCAGTAGCTTTGGTGTAGGGAGACTTTCCATTTCAAAATAACGGGTGTCATTGTTTTTATTTTGAAATATCATTGATTGTGGTTTAAACTTTGTGCGTGCTTTTTCCTGTTTATAAAGAAGCACTTGTAACATTGTGCATTCATAAAATGTGCATGGTTATATTTTTTGCAAAAATTTCTAATTTGAATAAGTATTTCTTCCTCAAATCTTTAAAATATTAGGGGAAAATAATCAGATTTCTATTGTGATAGTACCACTTTGTTGTTTGAGCTTAAATCTGTACATGAGCTTGTTGTCACCAGGTATTAGAAACTTCATACAAATAATTGTTATCAACAACAGGAGCATGAGAGGCAGTATGGTGATAGAAATTTGAAGTTTGTCTTTATAGCTGTACAATATTTGTCTGAATGTTCTATATATTTAAAAAAAACAACTCAAATGAGAGTTCAGCAGTTTTTAAACTCCTTATGTCATTTTTGAACGTTGAAAATTATAAATCTAACAATATTACTTTCATTTGGATTTTTTAATACTTGGCCTCAGAAGCATATGTCTTTATCCCTCCAGTGTACCCAAAAATGATTTCCATTTATTACTCTTCTTATCCTGGCCTGCATGCTTGAAATGTTTTCTTTTATTGTTTTCATTGATCATGCTTTTCATAACAACTTAAGCAAACTATTGACGTGTACATAGCACACTGTCTTTTATTGCATCTGATTATAGATATGCCAGTTCTTTTATGTCTAATGACTACTAAGAAGCCTGTAAAGCTATAAATCATTATGTGTGCTTATAAATAAGCTTTTGTTATATGTACAGTTATTGATAGCATTTTGAAACTGTATATTTGTATGCATGTACGTGCACTTAGATGTGCATGTAAGATTTCATGTGCAACCTCACGAAATATACAAATCATAATGATAAAAGGTAGCACGTACATGCATATTAAATGTGCATGCATGTGCATACACATGCACACCTACACACAATTCAAGGATCTCACAAGCTTACACGTACACACAGAGTGACAAGTTGTTGTGAAGGTTTCTTTTGTGACAATAATTTATGATAAAGCTTACTGTAACTGGGCTGCTTTGGTGCAAAGTACTCCTAGAAGCTTTTCCTTGGGCTTAACATTTAGCACTCTGGGTTTTATTCATTTTTTGTTTTGCTTAGACATATTTCCCTTGCCATTGATCTGTTGTGGGTATTACTTTAGTCACAAATGGGTGTCTGTGTGTTAGTATGTGTATAAGAGTCTTTGCAAATTTAGAGCTGCATTCAGTTTTGCATTTTTCATTTTGTTTGCGTGTATGCCGACTCCTCGCACACCCAGGATGTGTTTTTACTTGAAGTATACCCATATTTTCCCTCAAAATCCCTGACTCCTCATGTCTGTGGATCATGCTGTAGCTGTGTATAGTGACAATAATTGCCAGTGATACTAACCATGTGATTAATATAAGTATGGCATGGGAAGAACATGCATGCGAGAAATGTTAACTGTGAAAGTTGTGCCTGTCAGATATTTCCTGAGACAATACTGAGCAAAATCTTTTTCTCTGTTTATGTTAGCAGAGTTGCATAGTGTCCCAGATTTTCAGTAGTCCCAAGAATAAGTCGGCTGTACAGAGGTCCTGGAAGGATTATAACTATCTTGGAAATATCAGAATGATTATTATCTTTTCACTGTTTCTGCAGGGCCCTTTTTTTGGACTTGCTCTTGTTTTGAAAATTTGGGACGGTAGCCAACTCTTGTGCTTCTGATGGAAATTGTGATGCCATTTGCTATGTATATCCTGTGTATATCCTTTCACACTTGTTATTACAATTTTGAATCACTGGTGAAGAATGTGATTAAATCAATTTGTGAAATTTACATGGTTCATTACAAATCATTTAGAGGAGTTGAGGGGGAGGGTGGTGGTGTCAGTGGATTGATAAAACAGCTTTCTTGCAATATCCGAAGTTGAAAAAGCTATCAAAAGTTTGATGTTATGTGAGACATTGCATTTTTTCATTTAGTTCAAAAGAAATGTCATTTTGGGGGGTGGGTGGTGGGGGGGTCCAGCCACAGCTAATAAAAGACCTCTGGGCTAGGGGGAGGGGAATAAACAGAGACACGAGGCACTGCAAAGCTTTGAGGTTCGATTTGATTTTCTACACAGTGATTCAATTTGAACATGAAAAACAGGATTTGAACATTTTGGATTTTCAGTGGTTTTCATTTAGATTTATAATACCTGCTTAATATCTTAAGTTTGGGGAGTGGGGGTTTTGTTGGTTGTCAGTTAAGAGATCCCACACATCATGGTCAAGTACAAGCTTTTTATTCTCCCCCCCCCCCCAGGCCAATTTCTATTCTTTTAGAAGCTGTGGCACCAACTTATTTTATAGGCAGCAGTGTATAGCTAAAGACAACAACAGTGCTGCTGTGGCAGATCCCATTGTGATTCAGTTTGAAGATATACATTTTTCATGATTCAATTCACAGACGAAAAGGGTGACTGGTAGGGCCCTACAGAGACATGGTGAAATCTGAGCAACCTTGAGCGCATTAAATTAATGGTAGTAACATTTATGTCTGGAGTCTAGTGGTTCTCTGAGGGAGTGTGATGTCAAGGGAAGAAACCAGAAAGCTGACTGATACACATTTCAATATAAACTAGTTCAAACAGCTACTTGAGATTAGTCTCAAATAGAAATTTGATTGTTAAAAGGAATTGTGTATAACTTTGTATTTAAAAACAACAGAGCATGAATGGCACATTGATATGACTGGGGAAGGGAATAAAGACGAAATGAAAATGAGATGGCTGAAGTTGCTTGAATAGGACAGCTCAAATCATGGTGGTGTCATGTCACAACATTTTAATGAGCCACTGTACAAGCAAAAACACATTTACTAGCCAAGGACAATGGCCTCCTAATTAGAGCTTTAATTATGACAACTGTCTTACAGTAATCAGCTGCTGCAAAATTCTGCATCAACATAGGCTAATTTAAAAAAAAACACTATCATTTTCAACATGCGCCAGCAGGACAATTTGTATGTAGAGGTCCACTTTATTATTACTGTACCAAGTGGGGGCCTGGACAGCTCGGTTGGTAGAGCTGTGGACTAGCATGGGGAAGGTTGCTGGTTTGAATCAAGGTGTAGCTAAGTATTATTTCCTGACTGTTATACATTATGCAGACTCCATTCGGTCATCTCTCCACACATTAAAGTGCCTGTCCGCACTGACCATCTTACTGCAGCTTTTAGGCTGGTGGTTCTTTCAGTGCATAGCTTAGTAATTGGACCTTATTCCCCCCATTGTGTAAGATCACAAGGTTGAAGCACTATCCCTGTAAAATAACCAACCAGCCAACCTTACTGTACCAAGCTGTTACTACAACCAGCAGTTGCATTCTCATCAGCTTCTACAACCACATCACAATATATGTGGCAGTACTATTTAGAAAGGAAGGACTGAAAGGCATTATTTATATTTGGTATACCCTATATTCATTGTGCACAATTATAATTTTCAAATTGGTCATTTTAACATGGTAAATGCTAATTAATGGGGGTGGTGTGGCTATGGGGGTTGAGTGGTGTCTTGACGTATAAATGAGGAACTAAAGCATAAGAAATAGAAGAGCATGTTTTATGACACTGCATGATACAGGAATTTTTGGGGGAGATAGTAAGGGGGCAGCAAGGGGTTTGAAAAGTGGCATATTTCACTTGGAAAATTTAGAAGTATAAAACATAATGAAATACTATTTTCAGGAAGATGATGGGGAAGTTAAGAGCTAAGAGAGAAATTGGTTAAGTTTGTCCCCAAAATACGTGCACAAACATAAACATGCACAAATGAATACATGCATAGATACTTATAACGGACCATGCCAAAATGGATTGATCTCTGTGGACAAGAATGATAATGGTTTTTTTTATTGCATACATGTCTCCATTTCCATGCTAAACTTGTTATGACTAACAAAACACAAGGGCTTGTTTGTGTAGCTCTTGGCACTGTGTAATTATACTGATCTCTGCATGACAGCTAAATTGTATGTCAGTTTCATACTGTTGTAGGATCTGGTGCATTACATTTTGAAAGTTGTCAGCCAAAACAATTGCTTTCCTACTTGGGATTTTTGTGAAGCATCCCACACACTTTGAAGGGAACTGATTCAGTGTTTTGTTTATTAAAAGTATTGCAGCCATACAAACTTATGAGCTCTTACCTTTGTGTCTAGTCTTAAATTGCTGCATTATTTTAATTTAAATTTGTTTATACTTTCATTTGTGTCTGTGACATACATTTAACAGTTCCCAGCCTGAAAAAGTGTGGATACAGTGTATTGGTAACGAGTAGTTTTCAAGAGGATTGTAAAATGATACTGATAATCTTGTGATTGGTGATGAAGGTGTAGCAGGCTGCATTGTTCAAGCCATGTAATACATTGTATGCTGTAGTGCACATGATAGTTAGAAATAAACTAATTTGTTTTGAGTCTTTCCATTTACATGCATTTGAGCATGGCTGTTATTTCTGTCTTCTTGTAATTTGAAAACTCAAAATGGAAGTTATTTGATAACACCTCTGCCTCCCCTTTTCTGAAATATTCTTTTGGCCATATGCCTGTTCAGTAACTGACAGTATTCATAAATATTTGCATCTTGCAGTCAGCCATGGATCAGAGAAGGTAAAAGACATAATGACTCAGCAGTTACTACATAACATCAAGGCATGTGTATCATATGGTAGTATAGATGCAGTATGCTTTTAACAGATCTCGAGCTCAAACTAAATCACTTGCTGAGCTTTTTTTCAAGATTGGAAAATACAATTGTATCTGCAACATTCTATATTGGTTTTCAGGTAGGAAGTAACTGTAGTATTAACATGCATTATGAATATAAAACAAGGGAACTGGACCAAGGTAAGACATGACAAAGACAAAGACAATCTACATGTTTCAGGGCACTACCCCTTCATCAGGACGACACAAAAACGAAAACAGAAGAAAAAGACTTAGTTTCAGTAGATGTGGCGCATGGGCTGGACAGCAGGAAAATGACTCATTGAGTCAATGAGTCAAGAAAATTAGTCATTTTCTGGTTTGCTTCTTCTGTTTGTACAATTAGCTCCTGAACAAAATGCCGAAGAATGTATTCTTTTAAATCTGGAAGCCGATACTGTACTAGAGCTCGTGTTTTGCTCCATAACCCCTAGTCATGCTGGATAACTCTTCCTGGTGAAGAGTTATCGTACGCAACTGGGCAGACTAGAATCGCCCGAGTGAAGTATCTGTATATGTAAGGTCTGTGGTAATACCACAGCACTGTGCAAGGTTTGCCACTTGTTTGATATCTGCATGCTTTCATTTCCAGCGTTCGGCGCATGCTATAGCAAGTGGAAAGTGTACAGCTTGAAAAAAAAAAAAACAAATTTAATACTTTTCAGAGTTGTTTCAGTTCTCTGTTCAAAACAAAGCAAAAAAAAAAAAAAGTGATGGCAGATTTTTCAGGCTATAGGTTGTGAATTTTGTACCTCATACTGCGAAAATATATGACTACAGAAAATGTGTCATTTGACGGCATGGGTTTTTTTCTGGACAAAGTATAGGAACAGGCCGGAGTCGCTTGCTACCCCCCCCCCCACCAAAAAAAAAAAACCCCAAACAACCAAACTATAGATGTACCTTACTACAACAAATCATTGAGCAAAATCAAGGAATCAAAAGAAATAAAACATTAACAAAGTAATTGACAAATACAAATAATCTGTCACTGTATCAGCATGCCAGGTACTATATACATGCACATGCAGTCACATGCATGCATTTGATGCACTTTAGTTAAACAGTGGTTTATATAATTATAAAATTAATTCTATAATTATAGAATGCATTCTATAGTAATAGAATGCAATTCTTTATAAATCACAAGGATTATACCGATTCCCCTCTTGGCGCCCCATACACCTGCCTCTGCCACAGCAAATTAACCTATCCACATCAGCATCAACTCTCATAACTGCTTTCTGAATCACTCTTCCATCCACTCAGATGATCAATATTCAATGTGTTTAATTCACCCTCGCGGCTATACTCCCAGTCACTCATACTCTCTCAGTCGCTGTCACAGCTATGTATGCAGTCACTCTGACAATTACTAATTAGAATTTACTCCCAGACACTGTCATGAACATGCAGCTGCTCTCCCAGTCAATATTCCAGCTTCTCTCACTCTGTCGGTCGCTCGCAGTTCACTCCCCCAACATGTGTGTTACACTCACATTCTCCCACGGACGCATGTGAAGTTGCCGCAACATTTGCAGAGATGCGGTGAGGGTGGGTTGACTATAGATATGTGGTTCAAAGCGCATGCAGCTTAATTCGTTCTCTTGTAGGAAAATAAATGCATAAATGCATAATCTTAATTATTACTCTGCGCACTCTCCCAATAAAATACCAAACACAAGTACTTCGATCGATGCCCCCATGCAGCCCACCAATTATCGACCTCACTGATCAGCACCTAGTTTTGTATTACCCCAGCGTCAGTGCAAATGGTCAGAAAAATATATCGCTTAACTCGAATAGGTGTATGTTTCAATCAATTAGATGTAGTGTAATCAAACATCAAGATGCGCAGCAAGGAATTCGACTGCAGTCGGGCTATCTATAAAGGAAACGGGCGGTGGTGGGGTTTTATAGATCTATGCAGTTTTAGTGAGTGAAGTGTGAATGAGCGTGCAAAACTAAAAAACTGTTCACATCGTGCGAAATTGCTCTTGCAATGAAAGAATAAGGTATACTTCAGCTTCATTGTGACATACAGACTATAGTATAGTACCTATCTGTGTTTTCGCATCACGTTATACGTGGCGCGTGCTGTTTGCACTTATCTTTATTATTATTGAGCAATATAATTTAAACCCATCGCTGCGAGTTTCTATACTTATAAATTTGGTTATGCCAATCCAAAGATGATGTGCATTTGAAAACTGGAAAAGGGCAGATCGACTGATCGAAGTACTCATGGGAGGAGTGTGCGTATGAGAGAGGGAGAGGGGAAGAGAAAGGGCAGAGAGGATATATATATATTTAGTTTTTCTTAGTACCGCTAGCAGCTGCATGGGACCTTACCAGTTGAGTTACATTTGATTTAACGTAACGCAAAATCCTGTCGTGCAAGTATATGGTTAATATCTTGAATCTCATATATCTAAATTTCACGAACAGAATAATTTTGGGTGAAAATGGACAGTATGCCGAAGTTCTTTCTCGTGACACTAACAAACACAACGTAACAGATTATACCGTGCAGCGTCAGGTGTAAGCGCGCTGCCCGTAGCCGCTTTTTCGCAAGCGCGATGCACTTCTGCTATAAGATGAATACAAGGGACTGTAATGCACACTGCTCTGCAGAAGTACGACAGAGTTACCTTGTGTAGGAGCGACGTAAAAGCGCGCTGCAGGTTGATGTGAGGGGCTTTTCGACATGGAGAGAGTGACGCTACCCAATACCGACCTACATGTCTCTTCTCTCTGCCTTGGGTGCTGGCAGTTCAATGACAACCAAACCAACATCACATGGGAAGGCCAGAACAAAGAGGTATACTTAGAAGCACGATAAATTTGCCAGAAATTTGGCAAGATGATTGAATGTGCATTACTTGGGTAGACTCATTTGATTATTTTAGACCCATAGTCAATTTACTGCATAGGTTTCAGCATCGCAAAGTTACAAGTGATGCCCAATTTTATCCTTCTATATATCTATATGTACGAAAGCGGAAAAGAGGCAGATTGATTTCTAACCCTCTCGAAACTCTACACTCGTCGATTAATCTCTGACTCCTTCATCTTGCCAGCATCATCACAATCATCTAGTTCCGATCTGAAGTGAAGGGTGTATAACTTATACGTACTTGTGAATTACCAGTTCCCACAGTTACAGAGTTTAAATACCACAGGCCATCAGCGATTCTTTTGAGTTGGTACGGTGCAGTTTCCGTTGTTTGTTACTATTTAGCAGAATGAAAGTAGGACTCGATGAAATGGACAATAAACTCGAAGGGGGAGTGGTTTTCGTGACGTTGGTATGTCTACACGTGTGTGTGTGTGTGTAAGCACACGCATACATGCGTGCGTGAGTGTATTTGTGTGTGGTAGAGAGAAATAGAGGAAGCATATGTGACACTGAGTCAGTTAATGTTCATCGTAACGTTCTCCTGAGTGACCTGCACAGAAAAAAACAGTGCATTTATCGCAGACCTGACGTGCATTACCCATAGATGAGAAATGCTCTTTCCATGCAGAGAGAATTTTATGGCTAAGCACCTTTGAGGGCTTATCAGTTTTGCTTGCAGAATTCTCTTTTTGTGCAGCAAGAGGGCACCAGAGAGTGCAACTATCTACTTCCTGTGTATTGAGCATTTGGAATCCACATCCAGATGGAGTACTTTCTGGATCTCTTTTTTTAGTCCCCCCATCCAGCCACCTGTCCAGCCACCTTTGCACACCTAACCCCAAGCAGCCCTCACACACATTTACACACCCACAACCCCCCCCCCCCATGTATTTCAGTGAGAAATTTGAGCATGCTGTGCATGATGTACTGCAGGATTGTGTATATGTGTGTGGGGTGGGGTGGAGGTGGGGTGTGTGTGTGTGTGTGGGGGGGGGGTAATACTAGACCATGTCAAGTCCAGTGCTCATAATGGAGCACTGTGCAGTTTCAAGTTGGCCATCTTGCAGGCACTGTTGTGAGAAATCCTTGTCCTTTTTCGTGACCTGAATTATAGTTTCCACATTACAGTGTAGATTTCTGCTTACACAGTAACACCCCCCCCCACCCATACTGACAGTGTAGTGAATAATAAAAATTTACTTCTGGGAGCTGTGATCACTCTTCTGTCCCCTTAACCCCTTCCACTCCCTATGGGTCTTCAATGGCGTATTATATGCGGACTCAGTACTCTGTCCTGCGCTGTCCTTGTTTGCTGTCTGTTCATGCATGTGCAAATGTGCATGTGTTAAGAGGGAATATTGTTGTGGGGTAGTTTGCTGTGGTAATGGGGGTGTTACTTTTTGAGTAGATTGTAACGTAGGACTCTTAGTCCGACATCATACAGAGAAAATGCTGCAAGAGACCTTTATACCCAGTTTCTGAACTTTCAAGAAACTGCCTTTAGTTTGCTTAAGATAACAGGCTTTGGTTGACCCATATGCTTGGTTTTTCACCCATCTGCATGATAAGCTGAGCGATATTGATAATTGAAAGAGTTTCTACACAACAGAACTTTTATCTAGATGTTTTAGCTGTGTGTGTCTGCTGATCTCTTATGTCACTTTTTCATCATGCATACATATGTATGTGTATGCATATCTGCACACATATGCACACCAGTGTATGTGTACGTGCATCCATGTATGCTTAGTTTCTATATACAATTGAGCTTTACCTAGGAATTTTAGTCCTGTGCATCTGCAGATCACTTATAAGGTACAGTGACAGTGTATGCCAGTGTTTCTTCCTGTATACATGCGTATGCATGTGTGTCTGTGCATGCACACTCACATGCACAATCCATGTATGCATGCATGTGTTTAAGGTGTGTCTGGATTAGCTTAATGGGATATGTATGGGACCTTGCTCTTATGCTTGCACTTGCATTTTTTAGCCAGACAAATGTTTGACCATGTTTGGCAAACTAGGATGCATATTCATCCAGTTAAAAGTAATTTGGGCAAAGGTAAGAAATATAAGCATGTGGAGTTACACTGAATTACAGTTCTTGACCAGACAGGAGCAAATTGTCTGTTGGTGTCACCAAGCTGCTAATATGATGGGCTGTTCTGCTAGCATTCAAGGAGGTAATTCTACCATCCACCCACTAGGCAGCAAAAGTACTGAAAGTGTAGCAGCTGGCAGCTTGTTTTGTTGATGCTGGTAACTAAGCAAAGTTCTTTCGGTATTTTGTTTCTTACGACCTCAAATCTTTGTAAAATGGAAATAAACTATGGCAGCTAGACCATACACACATTAAAAGCTGAGCTGCGATGACTGAATGGAAAGGTGTTACGGCGAGAAGAAGATCTGACAGAGAGCTATTCACGATCTATTCTAGACTGTCACAGTCCCAGTGTAGTAGACCCTTGGCCCTACTACTAATAGCACCAATAGTTGATTATCTGTGGTAGTATTAATACTAGTTACTGCCTCGCTGCTTGGTTCACTGAAAATAAAGCTGTAGAACTAAAATACATCAGCATAATATGCAGGTT
Source organism: Lanistes nyassanus (assembly GCA_004794575.1). NCBI lineage: Eukaryota > Metazoa > Mollusca > Gastropoda > Architaenioglossa > Ampullariidae > Lanistes > Lanistes nyassanus. The sequence continues at coordinate 149,034 of SMGT01016653.1, read as the reverse complement.
TTTTTATATGTAGTAAGGTGACTCATTGCAGTGTTGATTTATTTAGGCTTTGCATTGGCATGCCTTTGAGTGCTTTCATCACCTGGTGGTTGGGTCAAGGGCAAGAACAGCCCATTAGATGCGAACGAATAAATGCAAATACAAAAATAGCATTATAAAAATCGAAATTATGAAGAAATGTTTTACAGCAGACAGTTGAAGGGCTTTGTTTTTATTTTCTGTTTAATTGCAGACTTCAAAAGAAATTGTCAACAAATGCTTTGAGGTGGGAATAAACTTTTTTGACACTGCAGAGGTAAGACTTTTGTTTGAAGAGTTAAAGTTGAAGATTTCTGAAGAGCATAATGTTTGGAGGTTGATGAATCAGACTGCAAATTCACTGTGCACTTTTACTCTGGGCATGGTACTTTTTGTAACTAATGACCTGCAAATCCACCCATCTTCTTTTAGCTACATATATAGCGCATCCTAATTTTCTGGTTTTCACCCCATTTTTGACCAACTTGCCCAGAGTGCACAGTTCTTTAAAAGTGAATTTGCATTTCATGATTACATAGATTATATAGATTGCCCTCTGCATGTAATTATTTGTGTTAGATGTGTGGTTGGCTGTCTTACAGGTACAGTAGATTTTGAGATTGACAGCATGTCTTCTGGCTCACCAGCACAATTTTGAGTTGTTAGCGCATGAAAATCTTGCGTTTGTCCAATATTGTGAAATTATATATATACATGTTTGTTGTTATTTAAAGTTATTTAAGATAATGAATAACTATAGTGTTGTATTATTCAGGAATAAAGAGGAAGGGAAAGAACACAGTAAAAGGGAAAAGTTACACCTTAACCTCAGTATCTTGTTACAGTATGTGTTGAAAGTTGACCTCAGTATCTTGTTATAGTATGTCTGTGTTGAAAGTTGACCTCAGTATCTTTTTATAGTCTGTGTTGAAAGGTAACCCCAGGATCTTGTTAATGTAATGTTATGCTTATAACACCAGGTTCTTGTTATCACAGGGATATGCTGGGTCTGAAGAGGTTCTTGGCTATTGTTTAAGGGGTCGGCGCCGTGATGCAGTGGTTGCAACTAAGTATGGTTTTAGAGAGGGAATCGGCACTCCGCCATACAGCGCATCTGATATAGATTCTGCTGTTACCAAGTCCCTGCGCAATCTGGAAACTGACTACATTGATTTACTTCAGGTACTTTTTAATCTAGTGTCTTATTTTTGGACCCTTCCTCATTGGCTTTGTCAATGAAGGACTTTATTGATTTGGCTGTTTTTGATGGCTCTTTTGCGTGTACTTGGCTTTCATTTCTCTCTTTTCTCACATTCCCCCCCCCCTCCCCCCGAGAAAAACATTTAAAAAATATTTTCACCATTTCGCTCGTAATGATTGCTGTTTGATCTGATCCGTGTGTATGGTGAAACCTGCTGGAATGGCTGCTGGGAAGAGTGATCCCCTGATGCTAACAGCCAGACATTCGGCACCGATCTGTTTTCAACACAAATACATTAAATTTAAAACAAGGGAACTGGACCAAGCTAAAAATGGACAAAGACGAAGACAAGCTACATGTTTCGGGGCACTACCCCTTCATCAGGACGACACAAAAACGACGAAAAAATGAAAAAGGTCTTTGTCCTTTATTAGCTTGGTCAAGTTCCCTTGTTTTAAATTTAATTTGGACTTTCCTCCAAGCGGCAGTCACTTGTTTTTCTTTAACACAAATACATCTTAAAAGATTGACAACACCACAAAGAACAACCGTGATTACTATTGTGCAGTCCCAGTTGACTGCCAGAATTGTGTAGAGCAACCAGTGATCACCCACATGCTGTCATAGGTTTCAAGTTTTCTCATATTTTCACTGCTGCATTTCTGTTCCTGGTATTGGCATCCTTTCATATTTGCTGACCGTCCTATTGTTTGCCACACATTACAGATCCACTTTCCCAGCTTCATTAAGGACCTGCAGGAGACGGTGAATGAGCTTAACAGTCAGGTAGCAAGAGGTAGAATCCGATACTATGGATTTTCTAACTTTGGGCCAAAGAACATAAAAGCTTTCCTCGACGCAGGTGGCAAGCCAGTCTCTAACCAGGTTAATGATTGTTCTGTTTTATTCTGCTGTCTTATCATCACTGATAATATCTAGTTTTTGTTTTTTTGTGCTCACATAGGACTTACAGAATGTTGGTATGTGCTGAAATTCTGGTAGGATCGAAACTGTATTTACAAGGACATGTCTCATAATGACTGACTATGTAGAAACAGAAATATTACTGGGTTTTTTTAATTACAGTTTTCTCCTAACTTTGGTTTTGGTTGACGTGCAGCGTAAGAAGTAAAATTAAAGCATGACTGCAAGAAAAGGGACAGTTTTGTATCATCAGGATGTGAATGCTTTTACTTGTTTTAGAAGTTTTATGCATATTCATTCTGTTTATCATCTTACCCTGTACCCTGATCTTGTATGTTGCGGTTTGTTTTTAGATGGCCTATAACCTGCTGTGGCGATCAGTAGAGTTTGAAGTCCTGCCTTTTTGTGGCGAGAAGAACTTGAGTATTTTGGCATACTCTCCCCTTCAGCAAGGTCTTCTGTCTGGAAGATTCCTAAAACGTGAAGATTTTCCTGAAGGTCGTCGTCGTGGCAAACTATTTTCTGTTTCAGCGTATGTATCGTTTTAATGGTGTTTGCATAGACAGGAGGGGAGCACTTGTACACTTGTGTAATGCTTCCATGTGCATGTGTGCAACACATGCATGTGGGTTATCACTTATACAAAAAAATACATTAGTTGTGCGCAGAAATCAGAATCATTAGAGTGAGTCACATTTGTGAACACGAATGTTTGTATTGTAAATTAGGCTATTAGTCATTGTGGCATTATGAACAAAATGCATTATTAGTGGCTCCATTACTATTTAGGTGATGATCATAATGCTACTTTATAAAGAAAAAAAGTTAATTTCTTTGTTGCAACATAAACATATTTCCATGGGTATTTCACATTTTATTTGCATTGTGTAACCACTTCTTTGTGAAGGTTTTCTATTTCCCATTTTGATAAAATATTTGGCATGCGTTACTTGACAACGAACATTTGGTTGCACAGGAACCCGCTTGCTAGACATGGTCAGGAAGGAGCAGAAGCTGAAGTGTTTGAGGTGAGGACATGTGTAAGCAGGGTGGGAACTCGGGAGAGAGTTGACACTGAGGTCATCATGCGGCACATTTGCATAGCATGTAGAAGTTACAGGCTGAGAAATCACTAGTATTTTAGATGAAGTCATCATGTGGTACAATTTGTATGGTGCATATAATTATAAGTTCCCTTTTATTTTCACTGGTGCATTTGTGTGCATGGGGACAAAGTTTAGCGTTTTACATAAGCGTAATGATTTGGTCAGGATTTCAAGGAAGATTTCCTCAGTTTTCTTTATGAAAAATTCTAAATTCTTGTTATGTAGCAGATAGACAATGGCCTCAGAGTATGTTGGTAGTGGTGGTGGTGGGGGGGTGGGGGTGGGGGTGGGGGGTGGTTTTTGGCTTATCCTCTTGTCATTTGTCTTCATCAGCAGTTGCTATCTCATGAAGTGCAATTAAATTATAACTTTAAAGCTTCATCTTATGCCATCAAGTTCTTAAACCATGACAATACAGACAGTAGGTCAGAGAGACTGCTCTGTTTTGGATTGATGTGCAAGTTTTTTTGCTGGCCTTAAAGAGAGGGACTTTTGTTTTAAGAGCATAACTACTGTGCAGGGGCTGGGAAAGATCAAGGAAATATGTGATGCAAACAACCTAGATATGGCTGCAGCAGCATTATCCTGGGTACTGCAGCAACCTAATGTTCCCGTCGCAATTGTCGGCGCTAGCAGCCCAGAACAAGTAGTCAAGAACACCCAGCTTGTGAAGCTGTCACCAGTATGTTATTAAACTATCCGGTATTAATAGCAGCATAAGTAACTATTAATTTCCTATTTGTAATTAAATAAGATAGTATTTATTAACAGCAGCCTAAACACCTATTTATTTCCTGTGTGTTTATTAAAGTAAATGGTATTTTATTGATAAATGTAGTAGCATCAGTAGCTATTTCATGTTTGTAGTTGAATTAGTTGGCATTTATTTCCTGTGTGTTATTAAATGAAGTGGCATTAATAGCAGTTGAAGTAACTATTGCCTATTATCAAATTAGATGGTACAAATGTATTTACATCACCTGGAGTCTAAAATAACAACTAGATGTAGTAATTTCCTGTTTGTTATTAAAGTAACCCACTTTGTTCTTACCACTTCTTGTGTCGAGGAGTAAATTGGATTCCCAGAGTTATTTCCCTGGAATCACATGGTCTTGTTGTCTAGTCATCTCACCCTTGTCCTTTGTGATCAGGGTTTGTCATCTGATTTGAGTAACAATATTTTTGAATGTCAGGAGGTAGTCAAGCAGCTGTCGGATGCCACGGAACCTGTGAAGCAGAAGATTGGACGGCAACTTGACCAGTGGGCAACTCCTGATCGTTGTGAATAAGTGAAAGAGCTGAAGAAAACACTGGAACTATGAGGAGTACTTTAGGTGCAGATAGAAAGAATGAGAAATTGTTTTTAGGTCTCTTTATCGGGGATTGTTTAACTTAGGCTTGACAGATTGGCAGGGGAGGGTTTGTGATGTGTTGGACTCCTTGCTTTTTTGCTTCTTGGTATACAGACCTTTCACCTAGCATCACACAGTTTTTCCTGTGATAGTGTTCACCACAGACACAAGAATTAACATGACTTTGAACATTTAAAATTACTGTGTATGACAGGGTCGCTGTATTTCTGGATGCTTGTTGCATTTTACTTTCTGTAAGAAGACCATGTTCAATAGAATTACTATCAGAGACTTAAACATTGTGATAGGGATGCCAGCTAAATGACTACACTCATGTGTGAAATCATACAAAAATCTCTAAAAGACATTGTGAAAATAGACTCATAACACCTCTAGTATTGATGACGTTAAAGTCTCCAATATGGATGCTGCTTATCTTGCCATTTATCACCCACATGATAGGTGTTATTCACGGTAGAATATCGGTATGCCACATCTTGAACACCACATGATAGTCCTTTCAGATCCAGTACTTTAGTTACAATGGTGACCAGACATTTGTAATTGTATGTGAGGATTTCTTTTTAATTATTTGTATGTGCAGGTGTTGAAGGGAGAGAAAAAGCATGTTATAAAATCTTATCCTGCCTTTATTCTGATAGTGTTATCTTCCTGTTACTGGCTGGCTTCTACTTGGTTCCCCACTCAGAACACAACCACAAAGCCTAGTCAATAATTTCAGTCTTCTGTTACAGTATGTCAGAATTTTTTTCATAGCTTTGACTGGATGCATGTCTGGTTAACTGGAATGTATGTTCATTATATTATGTTCTTTTGGATAAGAAAATATGCCTTGGCAAGATGTGAATTAGAACTAAAGGATATCTTTCCTTTGCAAAAACAATTAGCTTAAGTCTTTGGGTGAGGGGAGTGTGGCTGGGCAACCTGTATTAGTCCTTGATAGTGTTTGTTGAGGGTCTCTGTAGACAAATATGTTTAGATCCCTCGTATCTTGATATCCTTGCTAATACTATTTTATTTTATTTTGGTTATTGTTAAGAGCACTTCTTCAGGTGAGAAGTAACTGACTAGATGTGTCCTAAAGTTTGTTCTGTTGCTTGTTGAGATGTAGTCGCATGGTGAAATCACTGACAGTTACAGTGTGTATTATACTACAGTCATTCATTCATTAAATAGTTCTAAATATGGAGTTCCATCTTTGACAGTGCCATAAAATAAGGGAATGACTTACAACTATGAAAAGCCATTCGCACCTATGGAAAGATTTGTTTTGACTAAATGACAGGAGGTAGCAGAATTCTAAATCTGATCTGCTGTGACTTTATGGTGGACATTTTTTTGTGTGAAGTGATCCAGTCATACAATGGTCTTTTTGTGAAAGCTGTTACATGTATTTAATAGCATATTCATCCAAAAAATTAAGTATAAACATTTTTAATGTACTTGCATCTACAGCCAATCTAAACTGGTTCAATGTTAAACAGTAATCAGATTTTGTCTCGTTTTACAGACAATAAAGACATTTATTCTATGAAAACATCTTTTTCTGGATTTTATTACATGTATTAGCATCTGTTGATTAAAAATGCCCTGTATAATCTGAATGGAAGTGTCTGTTGACATAAATATATCAACATTCTTATTTTGAGACTTTTCAGCACTCGGGCAGCCCCCAGCAATCACAATCATGCATACACGCACGTGCTCACACAAGGAGCCCCTAGTGCACAGGGTGCACACTAATATAGATACCATTCATGAGTCCATGAAATGTTTGCAATCACTTTTGACCTTATATTCTTGTAATCCATAATACTGTCCATGAAACAAGATTCATGGGCCTGGCAGAAATCATACCTGAGGACTGTCTCTGGGGAGTCTCTGACAGCAGAAAGATCTTAAGAGGATTAACTGGCTAAAGTCAGGATATAGTTGAACACATGAATCAAGTCTGAGGATGATGACTGTCAAAACGTTGAACAGTGGAGAAGCGTTATTGTATCAAACTTCAAGTTCACACTGCACCGACCTGCATAATGCACAGCTTTAGTGAAGTCCTCCAGACATTTCAACAAGAGAACCGACATACTGGCTCTCATAACTTACTTGGATGTCAGGGTGAGAGAGAGAGAGGAAACATACCCTGAAGTACTGTGCAGTGGAGAGTAAAACCGGTTCCGCAAAATATGTAACCAGTGAACTTAACAATAACAAACATTAAATAATAGGAAAAGATTCACAGGCAGTAATAATGCTGGTTTGTGTTTCTTGGTGATGGGAAGTTGTCTATATTGATAGGTCTAATTACTGACACATTAAAATCCACATATTAAATGGAAAAGCTGGTACCCATGTATGCAGATTGTTGCGAGTCATGCGTACAAATAGTGACACACCTAGTCCTCACATACCTATGGGAGGGGGGGGGGACACATACAGTCTCGATTTTAAAAAAAAACATCTTCATTTACATCTATTATAATTTATATATGTCGTGTATGTACATGGTCAATAAAAAATCAAATGACAGGACAGACTCC
>SMGT01016653.1:117377-141583 GCA_004794575.1 Lanistes nyassanus | reverse complement strand
TATATGTCGTGTATGTACATGGTCAATAACAAAATCAAATGACAGGACAGACTCCAGGTTGTTTAATATTCTTTGGTTGGGTGGGGGTGGGGGAAAGATTGAAGAGAGCTGTTTATTGAAAAAAAAAACCCCACCCAGCAAGCAGCAAAGGCCATCAGGAGTTGACTTTTTAGGAGATTTTTTGTTGGGGGGGGGTTGAAGGAGGACCTGCTTATTATGTCATATCTTTCGTATCCTTGTGTTTATAACAAGAAAAGGCAAGTGCTGGAGTCTTTTATACATTCGCGCGGGCGGTTCCAATTCGCTTGTGGACATCTGCTTGGGAACTGACCCTCTGTCACTGAGACGGCCTGCGCCAGAATGTCCCCCCGCCCCTTGTCGAAGGCTGCTGACATGCAGACCGCTTCCGTGCTTTCGTCGTCGCCGCTCAGGCATCACGCCGGGCGCCGGGGTGGGGATGGTCGTGCCCCGGGTGGGGGTGGGCAGAACTGACTGCAAGGCCGCACCGCAGCGGCTGCAGCGGATGACGAGCGTGAGCGAAGGGTGAGCAGCGTGCAGTCGTTGCTGGATCAGGCTGACCGGCAGGTTCAGCTTCTGCCAGTGGGTGACCTTCACGCTCGTGCGCATGTAAGTCAGCAGCATCTCTGTCCCGTTGTCCAGCATCATCAGCACTTTGAAAGCCGCCTTTTTCCGGTTGGGCGTTCCCCAAGCCCCACCGCCAATGCGGTCTCCCCCGCGGACTGTCCTCGCCACCCTCTTGTCGAGAGCGCTGGGGGGAGGTCGAATGTCAGGGTGCCCGCCGCTGCTGCTCCGACCAGCCCCCAGCCTGTGTGCGGGCGTTTTTGCTGCAGTGTTGTCTGCCGGCACGGCGCTGGGGGATTTCGCTGTGTGTCCTCGGCTGGAGGCAGACTTGCCGCGAAAGAGGATCCACAGCCGTGCTCTGACCACCTCCAGGTTCTGCAGATCTTGCTCGGTAGAGCTCAGTTTGAACTGGAAATGGAGAACGTTGCGTCGCCTTCTGGGTACTGTTGGGGCAAAAAACGAAAACGTAATGAGAACGTTTTGGGTTTGGGCCATGTATGGCAAGTGTAATCGGTGAATTTCCAAGAAAGTTTGACCCTCTGTGTGCACGTGTCAGGGGGAGGAATACTTACGTTCTCTCTCTCTCTCTTTACAAAGATGGAAATGAGATTTGTAACACAAATACAAATACATGTAAATTGGAAGACAACCACGCCGGGAAGGACTGAGACGAAAGAGACGAAAAAGAAGTACTCCGAGAATGCATCCATCTCTGCGAGCAAAACCTTTCGAAGTGAAAATAATTATGATAGTTGCAAATGCCTTTGTCGAAGAAGTTAAAGATTTTAGTGTTCTATAGGCTTTAGATATACTCGTGACCTTCCAGTGGGGTCTCTAGAACCCGCACCGCACAGTGATTTCGGATCAGACAAGGTGAGATGTCAACTGTGGGACCATTTTGTCTGATATCTATCGAGCCACGCAGTCCCTAGCACCTTTCCTTGCTGATACCTCTCACCATCCCCCGGGCAAAAGCAGATTTCCTTATCGATTTTGGTTTCATTTCTGGATGCCAGCCCGAGAGAGTACTATCAGAAATGCAGAAAGGAGAAGTACTTGGAATCGAAACGATGGCATTTTCCCAGGGACAACAGGAGTAAAAGAAGAAAATTAGGGCATCTAGGCTTGGTTGATAGAGCCCAGAGAAAGGCTGTGTGGGTGAGTGTGCGTGGGTGTGTTTATATCTATGTGTGTGGGCGTGTGCAGGTGTGTATATGTGCATGCGCGATTGCGTGTGTGTGGGCGCTCGTGTGGATGAGTGCGTGGTGGCGGTGGAGAGGGGGAATCGGAGGACAGCGTTCCCAAAGACAGGGACACTAAATAAATAAAGAAACAAACAAACAAATAAATAACTGTCGAGTGAACACAATGCAGAAAACGATAAAAAAAGAAAATGAACGGAGGTATTTGAGGTTAAATCGCAACAAGCTGGAGGAATAAAATCGAAGCAGCGCTACCAGCTATTTCTTTCGAAATTCCAAACACGGCTGTACCAGAAAAAATTTATATTAATTTGGCTTTAGAACTAGAAATCTCACTCATAACACTCACACATATTCGTGATTTATGTTGTGTGTGCAGCTGCTTGCGCTTGTGTACCTTGGTGTATGTATGAGGGTGGGTGAAAGGGTTTGAGGGGGAAGTGAGGGGGTGCGATCAATGGATAGATGAAGGGGATAGAACAACGAACAGAGAATGATGTCGTGACGACACTAGCTTAGTGTAAAAGACTTCTGCTGAGGGGCAAAGTGGTAATCGTGTGATGTTTGTTCCGCGCACCACACAGCCATACATGCTTTTACACTGCCGTGCTGACCTAGCTAATTATACAAGGGTGTCCGGGGGCTGCTTGGTTTAACGGAGCAGCTTACTGTTTACTTTGGAAAGCAGGAAACCAATGACAAGCTAAAATACCAAACATAACTGACATACAATGAAGGCCGGTTGAGATTCAGCGCAGAACCGAGCATACGGTAGGCATTTTGGTAGACTAGAGACTGTTATGCTACCTAAAAATGTGCGGCGAACGTATGTTTTTGTACCAGTGGCGACAAACACTACTCACTCAGAACGTTTGAAAAGCTGACGATGTCCGGCCCGCCGCGGGCGTTCTTTTTTACAGGCCACACATCATCATGGGCACTGCCGCTGGTGTAGTCATCTAGGTCCACTGGGTCGCCGCCTTTCACAGCGCGGTGCGTCGTTTTGATGGTGTCGTTCTCTCTGACCTTTCCGGGCGCCCAGGATCCTGCTCGCTCTTCCGTGGCGAAGGGTTTCTCGTCCGTCTTCTCGATATCGTCCAGAGCGGAAGTGCCGTGGGGCTGGTTGGTGTCCATGGCGACGGCTGCCGACCTGGCGTTTGGCAGCGCGAAGGGCGTGTTGCTGTTGCGGAAAGCCGCCATGAACCGATGTCTGACGCGCTCCAGCTCCTGCTTCTCCTTGATGCGGCTGCTGAGCAGGTGCGCGCACTGGCTGCACTGACCGTTGGCGCTGGCCACTTCACGTGCGAGACGACGCCTTTCTGACCGTTGCTGACCCGGCGTTCGTGTCCCCGCTGAGGCGTTTCCAAGCAAGTGTGCAAGCATGAACAGATACAACGGCAACGAAAAATTCATACTGAGTTCACTCTTCTGTACCAGAAAATATATCTTCTGGAGTTTGTTTCTCTCTCTCTCTCTCTCTTTCCCTTTCTCCTTCCCGCCGAGGCAGAAGCAGTCGCAAAAGTTTCCGGTCCTGCAGAAATCGCAGCTTGTTGATCCCGCCCGTTTTATGTGGGGTCATGAACGCCAAAAATCAATTTCAAGGCCTGATTGGTCGAACGTCGGGGTGGTGTTCCCACTGACAGCTTCTGCTTCCTCCCTTCCATTCTCCTAAGCGGCTCTGAAGACCGAGATCCTGATTTTCAGAACGACATACTCTTTACTTTGTGTCCGAGCTATCGAAACGATGTTCTTCCATGTCTCATTTCTTCTGCTTTGTCCCTTCTTCGATCGCCAGTTGACGTTTTCTTTTACGATGGAAGCTGGAGAACGCACGAATATAGCGATGTCCCTTTGTATTCAGAAATGGTCAGACAGCGCAGATCTCAAGCTTGTTTCGAGACTCATCAAAGTAATTTCCGCCGCTCATAATTGTAACTTCGACCAATCGTCAGTTTGCTCACGGACGCTGGTATGACTTGAAGAAGATTGGGAAAAACCTGTTCCCCATAAATGTGGCCTGTACCTGAAACATACACAGTACAGAACCAAAAGAAAATGGTACAGCGTTTTGGATTAATAATCTCTAAATAAAGGAACAATACAATCATGAATAAGTAAGTAATAAAGTAACAAATAAAAATAAAAATAACCAAACGCCGATTTTCAGCGTTTGGTTGTGATGTACGTGTTTCGATCCTCTTTGAGACAACATGCATCTTTGGGTACTACTATTCCATAGCATCAGTGAATCAGATCAGTCAGAAAATTTCATCGCGATTTTGACGTGGACTGTTGTCTAGGGAAAATGGGTTTGCGGGAAAAGCATCTGTTGCCCAGTCATAAAATGCATTGTAATGGGGCAGACAAGTTCGTTACCGACACCTTTTGTGCGGCAACACCGAGTGCATGAACACGACCATCTTTGACAAACCACGGCAAGACACAAAATTCATTATAAATAAATATTGAGTTTTAGAGCTAAATACCCGGTCGTGTGATCTCCACTGCAGGTTTGACTGCTAAGAAAGCAGATTAGGGCGAGATCAAAAGGGCAGGCACTGAGAGCTACACTTTACCTTCGCCCAAGAAAGAAAGACAAAACGAAAGTTTTTTTTAAAAAAATGGAAAGGAAGGACAAATAAGTTTGTTTGTGGTTGGCTAATTGGAACAGAAAACAAGAAAGAGCACCGACACTTCTCTCTCCTTTCCAATCAAACACAATCGAAAAATATAGAAAAGGATCTTTACAAAGCACCTCTTCCTGTTCCTTTGTTTTTCGTGTCAGTAAAAGTCATTGTTTGTGACCTCTGTACCGAGGTACTACCCTTTTCTTATCTTTTTAGCCCGGCAAACCAGTGTTGTGTACCGTCTCTCGATCAGCAGTGAAATTGGAGTGCCTTGTCCACTAATACGGGTGACCCCGACAGTGAACCTTTAGCTTTTTGGACGCATAGCAAAAAGGAGGTTGTAAGCGGACACGGAACAGTTAGTTATGCCATGCAGTGGACACCAAGGACGTGGGTACACGATGTGTTTAGCATGCATACCTACCAGAAGCGGCCTGCGAGGACGCAGTAGATGCTCGGAAAAGTCCGTGCGGTTTGGGGGAGTGGGGGGCGGGGGAACAGGGAGAGGAGGTGTTTAGAACGCGTAAGTACAGGGATGGGATAGTTCCAAAATTGTCACTAGTCTTAAGCGTTAGTAACTTTAAGTAACTTGCTGGGGTGCGTGCCAGAACTGGCCTGCAAGGGAACACTAAATGTCTGAAAAAGCAAGTGCATACGAAGAAGGACGCGTTTAGTTTGCCTAAGTCCTGGAACTTGCTTGCTGTTTGAAAACTGGCGTGTACGGAAATAAAGGCATGCTTAGCATCCTGAAGTGCCGGAACTTGGTTGAAAGGACACAATAGCTGCTTGAAAACGTGGGTGCAAAGGCAAGAGGACGAAGACGTTTTTGGGGTGGTTAGATTGTGGGCCAGAAGCTTGCTCAGTCCGGTTAACCCAGAGCGCGACCTCTAATCGTTGACCTCTAAACTCCAAGGAAGCTTACTTCACTTCACCAGTATTGGAGGGAGAAACTTTAGTGCAAGCGGGAAAGTGCCAGCTCGTCAGGCATCGGAAATCGATGGCAGGGTTTTGAAAAGAAATTGCATGCAAGAAAATCTGCGAAAACCTACCTCCAAGGAGTGAGGGAGGATGTCTCGGCTAGCATTTAGAAGTTAAATTGGGTCTTAGGAAACTTGCTAGCGCAAACAAAAGCCTGAAGACAGGCTTACATGGAAGTGCACGCGTTAAGCGCACAACACGTTGTTTTGAGACTGGCATGACCTTGAACTTAGGCCTTAGATCGATGGTTGAACAATTTCAACCCAGTTTCGTTATTAGTTAAACTTTATTTAAGGAAAACGAACTAGAAATATAAAGGCACCCACTGTTGGGTGACCATTAATATCACTTATGTGTGGCAATCCAAAATCAGTCGGCGAATGTGTTCACCCGATCTTCGTCTTTGTCGTACTTTGTATTGTACTTTTACGACCAGCCAAGACTGACATAAATATGCCCATGTCTTTTCATTCTTCTGTGCTGTCATATACAAGCTGGTGTGCAGATAGCCTGGTGCTAGCCACACTGCTGTTACTGAGCCTTTGTTAAGTTGTTTTGCCGAACTTTATGCCTGTAAAGACTGCAGAAGAAAACCTGTAAAGACTGCAGGAGAAAGCCTGTAAAGACTGCAGGAGAAAGCCTGTAAGGACTGCAGGAGAAAGCCTGTAAAGACTGCAGGAGAAAGCCTGTAAAGACTGCAGGAGAAAGCCTGTAAAGACTGCAGGAGAAAGCGGGTGATTGAAGGTTGATCTTAACTCCCAGCTCGTTCCTGCAACCCTTTCTGTACAAATATTTGTCTGCCCCACCTTCTTTAATTTTCGCAAAGGTGCCTGCCTGTTTTAATTCTAATGTGTCGTCTCACGTGCTCGTTCTCACAACTGACATTAAAGGCCGGCAATTAGTAGACGAAAACAAACACCGTATCACTATTGAAACATCAAATACGAATGACAACATATTCACACAACTCGATACCCCATCCGCCTAAAATCTCATCCAAAGAATCACATTAACCCAGTAATACAGCGAAAGATGAGTATTATTTATATATGCATGATTGAGTAACGAATGTAGCTTCTTTTTTCTAGGGGACAACCCCAGCTCTGTTTACAGGTCAGTCTAAGCTAGGTCTACACAACTATTATCATATAAATGGTCTATCGTCACCTGCTGGCTATATTAATCTAACACAGGTATCAAACAATAAAGTACACATATCTTTCTCAAGTGCTACTGTATTTAAAGAACCATAACGTGTTCACACAATGTATGACGTCTCACTGAATTCACAATTCGAACAGCAGTCTGTACCATAAAAGAGGCCCTTCGCTGCACGTCGAGCAATGACTAGATAGATGTTCCCTCGCCCGGGACTCTTTTGTAACCACAGACCTTTCGTTTCCGAACTCTTCACACGTATCCTTCCCAAAGCCGGAACACACAACCCACCCAACTACCGCACGGTATGGCCTAAGAGCTCGCTATGCACAAGCTCGTTCACTACGTCTCCCAGAACGGATGTGGAGCATTGCTTCTCATTGCAGATGATCGCCTTCCTCTCTTTTTGACAAGGTACAGCCTTCTTCACATTCCACGATTTCTCAACATGTTTTTCACAGACGAATAACATGTCCCTGTGGACTTACACACAGTCACAATGCTAAAATGAGCATATTGCAATCCCACACTCTAAGCAAAAAATCACGAGCCATCTGCTAACTAATGCAAAGTCTAACATCTGCTAACTAATGCAAAGTCTAACACAAGGCACAAAGGCCAACAAACGGTTCTAGCATATGGCTTGCTAACAACAGGTCTTAAAAGTTTTGCTAAAAAGCAGAAAGTAGGAAAAGGTAATTTCCATTCTACAGGCAGGGCCCTTATACAAGTCAGAATCAACCCCTCTTCATTTAATTCACACAGCGATGTGAACATTTCCAATACATTGAATGACCAGTCAGGACAGAGATAAGCTAATCAAGCACCTTTGTTAATCAGAAGGCCAGGTGCCACCTGTTTCTAGCAGCTTGGGTTGTGACGTCACCCGCGTCGCTGGCCTGTTCTCGGATTTTGTCATAACTCCAGGAGCAGTTCATTTCAGCTACTATCCAACCAGAAACCTAAAAGGTCAAATGACCTCAGCCACGTGGGTCAAATTACCTGCATACAAATGCTGGCGCATTCAATCAAGGCTTTCTTCGTCTTGAAAGTCGCACAGCTTTAAAAGCATCTAAATCCCCCCTAAGTCGCAAATTCCCGGCAAAGTATCTAAGACTTAAAGTGTAAAGTCACCTTTTTCTTAGGATTGTCCAACTCTGCTTAAGTGACCTGACCTGCTTTACGGCCAGAGCAACAGTGCCAACTCAACAGCGTCTTGTCCTGTCCCGTCCTGGCGACTACATCAACTGTACGCATTCACTCGTGCAGTAACTACCTATTGCCAGCCTACTGTGTTCCTGCTGGACACCTGTTGATGGCTTGCATCAGTGGAGCTGCAACGTGTAAATCAACGTAGCCTTCTGAGCTGACTCTATCCGCTTTGAGTTTACATAACCATCCTAGTTAACACCGGATTTGCACGATAAACGTGGACCAAGATGATCAAAGATGAATTATACAAGTCTATGACAAAAAATTACCACTCCTACTGGACATAAAATGTGACATTTGCGTATGGCTTACTTTATCCTATCGTAGTTTCTGTTTCGTCTGAGTTCTTTTGGGACGTTCAAAAGCAGACACGTTTTGGCCAGGAGATTGGATGGTGAATGGTGAATGGTGAATGATTTACGGCGAATGGTGAATCCAGTCGTACTACATTACTGATCATATGTTCGTGAAAAACAGACAATGAAGAACGGGGAAGGTGGGGGGAGAGAACACGAACATACCCACGTGATAATCTAGCATCTAGATATAGCAAAATTATTTGTTAGAGAATACAAACGATTATAGGATGTCAATAATTCCACAATGTTCTTCATTCACTCATTTATTATTTTTCTTTTTGATGCTGTTATCCTTTATAATGGAATCTCGATCCGTTCTAAAAATTCTTGTGATATGGTCTACACTAAATCATGGGCTTAGTAAACAAACTGCATGTCAACGAGCTGGAGAGATCGTTATTAAAACTATTTGCTACGACAAATTCGCTCCTTCGAAGTGCATTCTGCGAGGACTGAACGTGCTCGTGAGGCAATGAGGTCTAAATATAGATACCGACTACGCAACTCGCTCTACACGCCTCTTTACAACCTATGACGGGAAATAACTCGAGGCATTTGAGATATATTATTTGTAGTTTTCGGTTTTCTCCCTTCCTCCATTATGAAGAAGTCTCCCCCCCCAGCCCCACCCTCCATAAATTAAAAAAGCCACCAAGAAGCCCAGGAACAAGCAACAGTTCGCGCACTAGTATCCTCTAAAACCAATGGAATTAAGAAAGTTGCTTCAAATATTCAAATTGTTAAAAATATTATATCTCTAAAAGGGACCAACCGACTAGACACGGAGAGGACCATACCTGGAAACTCAGAGATGCTAAAGGCAAACATAGAACCTGTTTTAATATAAATTTTTGGTCACATTTGTGTCACATTCCTTTTGCTATTCTGTGCTGAATTTGAGTAGGGATGATTTCAAATATACCCTCTTGTTTATCGATCTACAGCAACGTGCCAAAATAAAGGCATCACTTTAATTCTGGCCCTACAAGCTGTCATGCATCGCTACTCTTTCAGATTTAAAAAAATGCATTATGAATTACTTTCATTACCCAGGTGCGTGATCAAAGAGGAATAACTAATTTTACTGTTATATTGAAGCAGACGGCAAATTTGACATCGTTTCAAAGTGGCAAGAAACAGGCCCCGTATGCAAGACAACCGAATAGCTGAATACCTGTCACGGTGGATATTCTAGAATAATTCCTTGGATTTTCCATGCACGAAAATCAAATAGCCTATTTCCCCCTCGTTATTCGGTAATAAGTTATTCGGTCGTCCCAGGAGGGAATAACTTATTTCAAGTTCAACGAAACAGCGCTTTCAGAGAGAAAAAACCCCTCGCTATTTAGGAATACATTTAGGACCGTTTACATGCATACGGGTCCTGGTGTTTAGCAAAGATGGCTTGTGCGAAGAAACTGCTGACTTCAAATGAGAAAAGTATTATTATTTCTATGGATAAACAAGACCAGTACTCGAAAAATTGCAGAAATATTCGAAAGAAGCCACACTTGTATTTCCAGACTCCTGAAACGAATTCGCGCAACGGAATGGGAGGAAAATCTTTCCATATCACGGTGACCTGCCAGTCTGAAAGTGAGTAGCCATGATCGATGATGATGATGAAAGAAGACTGTCGAATATTGTAAGGAGTGACAGACGGCAGACTTTAGGTGACATCACAGCACCCTTAAACCACGGAAGAGAGTCATACAAGGTGTGGTTCAAATGAACAGTTAACTTTACACTATCTGGGATGCCGTACAAGGACTGTGACAGTGCGAGTAAACCCATGTCATTTGTGAGATCAACCGCAGACGCGGAATGCAGTGATGCAGATCTAAACTCAACTGGACGGCTAGCAACTAGGACTGTTTGAGACGAGATGATGGTTATTCAGTGCGAGAGGACAACGGACATACAAAAGTGTGGTGACGTGTTGGAAAGTGGTTATCGCCTGGGTGTTCTGAGTATCCGACGGTCACGAACCACCAGTCTAATCAATGATATAGAGTTGTATCTCGTGACTGCCATTGGCTCTTTGACGTTTGTAGAAGGCATTATGGACTCTGAAAAGTACAACCAAGTTCTTGATACCCACCCTTGGCCATCTATATGCAAACGTTTTGGTACGAATCCACGGTTGCTGCAAGAATGTGCTGCTGTACACAAGTCACGGTTGACAGCACAGTGACAGTGGATGGCGCAAAAGAATGTCCCAGTGCTTACATGACCTGCACAGTTTCCCCCCTATCCCAACATCATCGAAAACATGTGGCTTGTGCTGAAAAGACAAGTTGAAAAAATAGGTTCATATCATCAGCCCGGTGGACGATCTGAAGCGAGAGCTTAAGGAGTGTCTGGGAACATTTTCCACCATTTTTTATCAGGCGCCTGTCCAAGTCGCTTCCACGACGTCTTCGTGAAGATCTGATTCGGAAGGGTCACGTCACCAAATATTAGACAGCTGTGACGTTTATGGAAGGTAGGGGAAGAAATTTTGTGTTTGTTTGCATTTTGCGCAAGTTCCCGGAAGTAGTGAAGTGATGCTTTTGTAATGGCAGGTCGCTGTAATTCAGCATTTCCGACAATTTTTTTTTAAAACCCACCACCCATTGGCGGCTGCATGCAATCTGCAAATCATCACCACATCACCAACACGAAGGCGTTCAGTCTTGCGCGGCCGCAACGCAGGGTTGTTTATCAGCGTGCGACAACACGCGCATTTGCTACTTTATCACCACCGCGAAAGGCAAAGCTGGATACCCAGGTCCAAAGCTCTGGGCGTGGCAGAACCCTGTACATGGTATGTGGGTATAAGCGGTGAGAGTGGTTCCTCTGCTCTGTACCCACTTTCGGCTTTTGATTTTTTTTCTTGTGTATGTTCCTCGAAACATTTGTAATAGGTGCAATTAATTGTTTATTTGAAGAACCCTATACCACTCATGCTTGTTAATTTTAGATGGGCCCCTATTAAATCAGCCGCAATTGATGAAGGATTTGGTTGTGGTAACTATAAGCACAGTTTAATGAAGAAAAATATTTTATTTGCCATCATCAGTTGGGCCTGACAGAACGAGAAGAGGTGAAATCCTTATTAACCCTTCGTGTCTCGTGGAAGTCTGGAGAACCTGCATGGCTAATAAAGCCAGTCAAGGCAGATCTTGATGCAGAACAGTAATTAAACTGTAGTATTTTTTTTAATTGCTAGTGAATGGAACCCGGTCATTCTCGAGGCGGTTGAGTATACTTTCACGAGAGTACAGATACACTTGGATTAAGGTGTTAATTTATGGGTCACGTTCCTGTCTGGTTTTCGTACACTTTGTTGTAACTCGTTTGGTAATAATCTTAGTTTAAATTCTTTGATCCACTTCTATGTTTAAGCTTGTATCTGGGCGGATTATCTAACGGCAAGGCCAGGCAGGCCTAGTAGACACATCTCAGATGCAAGCCATTAGCAGGACTGTTTCCAGTTGAGACATGGGAGGCTGGAGATTGCACACGTGAATGCCGATGTAGTGTTAGGAGTAGGGAAGATGTTGATCTGGCTCAATTGCTCTGGGAGACGGAGGTGTCGTCCGCCGGCCAGTGGCTATAGGTGTAAAGTCCAGGCTAATTTATTATGGGAGTTAAAAAGATTAATACTGGGCAAGGAGCTGTGTCAGGAGGCCTGGATAGCTCTCTCGGTAGAGCTGCGGCGCACCAGCTAGGATGGAGATCTTGACGTTTCTCTAACCCTTGGTCTCAGACCTGTCATAATCCCACGGGCAACTCACTTTGACCTACAAACAAAAGCAGAAGTCGGTAACGTTGCCATCTAAAAATGCTGTTGTGGCGAACTCCCTGGTTGGTTGACCGCCTGATCGGTGGTCTATTGGTTCAGGCGTCTGTGCCTTTGTGTTTTATGCTGGTCATTTTGCATCAGTTAGTTGTGCTGCAGCTGTTATTGGGCGAGATATCGCGAAATAAGGAGGAGGTAACACGGCTGAAAGAAAGGGAGACAGCGGTCTCGAGTGGGAAACAGAGATCTGGTCCAAGGAAGGATAGTGATGACTGAGCTTGTGTATGAAACGAGTTCAAAGGTCAAGGGTTGACCTGGAATGTCACACAGTATGTTAGGTGTGGTATCAACGTGAGCGCCTTCCAGTCCACGGTGGCGCTGTGTTCCCCCAGGACACGTGTAGAGTCTGACAACACAAAGTCTGCTGTTATCACGGGAGACGCGGAGAGAAGACCCAAGTCATTGTTGGACGACGATCGACGGACCCCTTCTTTGGTACAGACTGTTGTGCGACGTTAGCGTCGGTGTGAAGTCGTGTTGTGCGCTTCTGCGAGTGATCGCTGTTTGTACACAGGGGCTTTATTGTCATCCTTGCTGTTTGTACGTAGGAGGTGATCGGAGGACTTTAGACGCCTGTATTGGGGCAGATTGATGGCTTCCGTTTTTTTTTGATTCTGGACACGATGTATTCCTTTATCACTTCTCGGACTTCTGTAGGATCTTCACTTTATATTGATATCCTTTCAAATCACAATAAATATTTAAAGCTTTTTCGGCATTGACATGAGATCAGAAGTATATCTTGCCTTACTGTAAAGTAGCTTTAATTACAGCTCAGAGTTTTATCTACACACGGCGAGGTGATCACTTGAATGTGAAGCGGGACGGGGAATTTCGCCATATCGACAATATAGCATAAAGACGACATATATGTCCCACAGTGCCCGTATCTGAGATGAGTTGCATAAGCCTGATATAAGATCGCCCGTAAGGCCCGTTCACCTTGTGTATTTTACGTACAGCTTTAATTATGTGTAGAGAGAAAATCCGAAAGCCTATGCAAGCCAACAATGCTATGTGGGTCACGATTGGACACCCTCCCCCGCCATTATCTGGAAACTGTCGATAACACAGTAGCTAATGTCCTTTTAGCCCACGCATGTGTATCGCTGCTGGGTTTGAATCATGAATTCTCCTTGCTTACATGCATTTTCAAGCATTTTCCTTTTCAAATCCAGAGATGTACACGACGAAGATTGGACTTTTGTCGATTAAAGCTGGGAAACAGTCAGGTAATGTACATTTACGTAGACGAAGTTCAGCATTATTTAAGGATACGAGCGTTTCCTCTCTTCTTGATGACTGCCTCGGTGGTTAAGGCTTCTGCTTCCGAGGCAGGAGGTCGGTGGTTCGCATCCAGGCCGAGTCATGAAAGACTTAAAACTTGGCAATCTACTAGCTGCCCTGACAGACGCCTGGCACTATAGGGAACAGTACTAAGACTGGTTGGCCCGTAGTCAGTTTAATGTGACTGGGTGCTGCGCCAGCAATCCCACGTGTGGCAGCACGTAAACTTTGTCTAAGCAACACCGTCCTGATGTGCACATACTTTGCGACTGGACGTTAACCAACAAATACCACCCCCTCTCTCTCTTCTTGAAGGAACAGGTTTGGGCAAGGTTGTTGCCATGGCAAATATCGTTCCTTTCCGTCTGCGTAGTCTGACACGCGACAGTTAGTTCGCTCTGCTTGTCAGGTTTCGGAGTAGTTTATAATATCCGTGAAAACCCGCCGAAAATACTGCCGTCGTCACTGCCTAAAACACCGCTATAATAACACACGTACACCATATACTGTATGACTGGTATGACTGTATAGCGAAGAGATTGGTCAGGGACTTGAGATTATAGCCCGTCGTAGAAGCTACGTTAGATTGCGGGTCAATGGCAGTAAGTTCCGACGAGGTCCGTAACCCTCTTTTTTAAAGTTAGAAATCTCTGGTTACGTTAGTAATTTAAATAAGAACCCACAGCAATGTCGGAAAGAACACAATCTTACCTTGAGGTACGTGAGATTACGTGAGATTCATACCCGGTCTAGTGGAACTTATGTATCCACCCAGTTCGCATCAGCTCAGCTGTTTCCATTTCTCTCCACGGGCACCCAGCCCAGCGAGCTACTGACCTCTGTAGCGAGGTACAGTCACAGCTCATCCGTGTTCCCAGCCATAACCCCCATGCCTACCCGTTTCCCATCCCAAACAAAGTAAGAAACATGTCGCAACTGAGATTTGAACACACAATTTTCAATTCATAAGCCCGGCGCTCTAACCATCGAGCTACAGATCACTTCGGTGGCTCCTTTTCATTTTAATTACCCATAAGAAGCTGCATGTTTCGAAACGTCACAGTGCAGCTTCTCGCTAGAATGAACGCGGCCTCCCAATGTGGTCCATAGCCGAGTGTTTAAAGCTTTGGGGCGTTGACCGAAGAAGCGGCGTTGATGTTCGCATCTTCCTTCTGATTTTCCAATGCTCCCTTTTTTATTCTGTGACTGTGCGCTCCCTACTGAGCGCCGTAGCTGGTTACGATGCGCTAGGTGCTTGTGGATCAAAATGGGAACAGCTGAGCCGTATGAGAACCGGGTGATGTGTCTTAAAATCTCAAAGAAGAAGAAGAAGACGATGACACCGACGACGACGACGACGACGACGACGAACAGCAGCAGAAATAACAGCAACAACCAGAAGAGAAAATTTAAAAAGTGCAAATCTCACGATTGCACTCGGCAATGAGGAAAACAGCTCTTGAGATGAAATTTGGGAATCTGTTAGTTTCCTTTGTCATACTGATCCCATTTACTACTAAAACTAGAATATGATGTTGCTGAGAGAGAGAAAGAGAGAACTGGTATCTGAAGAAGCACACTCAACAACAACATTCTGTTGCATGACCAACGAAGTGGGGGGGGGGGAGAGGAGGACTTAAAGGCATCTCTGTTCTCTTTTCTGCAAGGACATGACAACCCATCGTAAGACCAAACGGATCTCTATACAGACCTACACGACATGAAATAATGGATGAACCAAAGCTGCTCTGCTTCTCTCTGTGCCTTTGTTGTATGTACACCGCTTCTGCGCATGCCACCAAGCAATAGCACAATAAGATAGAAACAAAATTAGAAAAGAAAGATGAAATTAAAAAAAGGAAGAAAAAGTGGAGAGGTAGAAGATGCTCTGTATTTTTCCTTGTGACCAACCTTCTGAGGGCAGTGCATGTCACCCTCTCACTCTCTCTCTCTCTCTGCCCTTCTTTCACCGACCCTGTTGGAGGTCACATACATCTGAATGCACTTAATAATACTGCGCCCACCCCCACCCACCTCCCCAAAAAAGAGAGATAACCCCCCCTCTATTTGAATCATTTAGTTATTCACATAAAGTCGTAAAAGTTAAATCACACACTTGGAATTTTTGACAAAAGTGAAAAAACAAATTACAGTTTTAGGGGTGTGTGGGTGGTAGGTAAAAACAACTTACGGTATGCAGCCGCTGGCCTTCTGCCAAGGTAAACACAGATGTACGCCGCTAGCTCGTGTGCACGCATGCACGCGTCTTCCCTTTCTCGACACACGCTCACAGCCCTGCTCTCACACCAACCTTCATAGTAGGGCTACCTCCCAGACAGGCCACCCCACGAACCTAAACACATTTTCAACCATACGTGCGGCGCGGCCACGCACACAGGTAAGGTTAAAAAAAAAAGGGTGGGTGGGTAGGAGAGAACCCAGAAAAAAGAATAGAGGTGGCAAAGGCATATTTTTTTTTCTTTTAAGCTGGCGACGGAATGCTGCGGCGGTGAATGCAAAAGTTGTTCGCTAGAGGAAGAGGGTCACTGAAGTAGCGTAACCTCCAGGGCCCGTCGGCGAGCGCTGGTCTTTGAGGCTGGCCGTACGGCTGTTCGCGCATGGTCGAGTAGCGTCGGCGATAGCTTAAATAAAGGAAAACGTTCAGCGCGAGAGGCAGGCTCAATGATGATGGACTCCACGCCTGAGGGATCTGGGATGTGGGATGTGGGATGGAGCTGGGGTCGTACGCTGTCCCACCGGCGACTCCCACCGGCATTTTCAGCTCGTCCTGTTAGCCACCCAGCCAGACGAACAGGTTGACAGACGGACTTTCTAAGCTTTCACCGTCTAAGTCAGAAAGTGAGCCAGGCGGCAACGACACTCTTCGTCCTCTTGAGCACTGACGACGAAAGTTTGCTTGCTCATCCTTGGAGAGAGAGAGAGAGAAGGGTGCTGACAGGCCGATCAAATCAGCGTCTTGTGCTCCACTTCCTTACAATACGCACCTAGTACTTAGCGTTAGCCCAGATTTAGCGGGCTTAAGCTAACCCTTTATGATGGTGTAGCGCGCGGGCTGACATTTCTTTCTTTTTTTTCCTTTCCTTGCTGTAGGGTTGTTGAACTTGTGCTAGCATACAGATTCCTGGGTTGTTAATCCCGCCCGGTGCTTGCACCCAGTCAGCGACACCCGTGTCCTTTCTCCAAGTACTTTTGTGTCAAGTGCCGTGCCTCATTATCGCTACGGTGATTTTACCTCTTTTGACAGGAGTTACAAAAAGATATGCGTTGTTCTTTTATAACACAGTCTCTTTGATGTGGCGGTTCACCTTTGACCCTTGGATGAACTTGGGTGAAATCCGATGCTCTCTTCCGGCCATGTCCGTCACAAGCTCGTGCACACACACACACAACAAAATATTACTGCTACAACAACATATATAGCGAACTCTTCAGCTACTGTTCTATTCCAAAAAGCTCACTCACTCACAATGTAACGCGGTTACGTGTTCGCTCTGTTGGTACGGTAAAATTGGTGAAAATTGTGTCGTATTACACGCACATCGGATTTACTAATACATCGCTTACCTTTAACAGGTCGTATCTCCAAATGGTTTCGTAGTTGACAGACTGTTCAGGTTTTATATACTAATTGAAAATATGGTTTAAAACAAAATAGCAAGAGGAAATTCATATCAGTCAATAAGACATTTTAATTTAATTTATATATGTGTCGTTGGTGCAAAGTATTTTTTTTTGTTTAAAATTTGGCCAGTGTGTTTGTACCAAATTACAGAGATAGTATTTCAGGGTAGTTTCAAATGTAACGCGGTTGCGTGTTCACTTTCTTGGTGGGGTAAAATTTCTGCGTACCTGAAAATGAACCCAAGCTTTATTCCCCAACCCCCCCCCCCTCACCACTCCACGGCGGCATCTTTCACACAGACACAATGCAATTAATGCCTAAAGAGCGCCGGTCTTTGAAGATAAACATTTCAACCACCTATGGCCTAAAATGTTTCATTTATGCTTGGTATAGTTTTTGAGATATAATACCGCCCCGCTTTCCTCTTTAGAAAAGAACTGCTGAAAAGTGAGTGGAAGTGAATAATTGACGTACTGGTCTCCCGTCCACCCATCCAATGTTCGTGTCACATTTAGATGAGTCAATAGCTGCTAAACAGCCCACGAAAGAAGCACTAAATGAGGACCTTGGTGACTGGTCTTTGTGTAACACGAACACCGCCACAGATCTCCGTTAACGAGGTCGCCAAGAGCACGGCTGAAATCTTAATCCCATTCTGGCGCTTGAAGGTAGGTGGGTAATTTTAGAGGAGCAGTGCTTCCACCTTGCTGTGATTTCACGCGATATGGGTGATGGGGTTATTTTACTCAGTTGTGGACTGAAAGAACCACCAGACAGCTTCAGTAAGATGGCCGGTACGGATTGGCAGTTTAATGTTGGGGTGTGACCATGGAGTCTACACAATGCACTCCATGAACTAATACATGGCCTCTCCTGGAGTGGTATTTATGGTTAACCGTCGTGCTCATTGGCCAACAAAGGTCGCTGACTGATGGTTTGTCACGCGATCGGGATCGGCTTAGGCTTAACCAACGGCTCCTGGACTCGAACCTGGGGTGGCTTCCAATACTGTTCTTATCTCCTATTCATTCGTAAAAATACACCTAATTTACACAGGGTGAACGGGCCTTTTACGACAACCCTTTAGAGCCGGAGGAGCAGGTACAAACACTCATGCAAGTAACCCCTGGGCTGGCTTGCATGAGCGTTCTTATCTCTTGTTCATTCATGTAGGTGCACGTAAAATACACAGTGCGAACGGGCCATACGACCGCTGTGATGACCTGAAGAACGCTCGTGCAAGCCAACCCTCCATCTTTCGACTCACGAATCTAGTATCCAATAACTGTCTAGGTCCCCTCATACGAGGATCACGTTCGGACGATACTTCAGTAGCTGCTTTGAAAATCCAGAGGAAATAGGTGGCGCTTCATGATCTGCCTGTATATTCTGTACCTAGCCAGTGAAAATCTAGCGCGCGTTTTAGTGACAAACCTCGACTGGCACGAGATCAATTAAAACCCTCGATCGTGTTTGTTTGGTATTAAAAGGTTCGGTTAGCTTCGGACATTCAGTGCCATAAGTAAAGAAAATCTTCATAAATATTCAGAACAAAACGGAGGGGGTGTGTGTGAGATGAAAGCAGAGATACTCGTGCACCAAGTAAACTGCAAATATCGTTTACATTTGTTTATATGATAGAAACAGCAACAACAGCAGCAACAACAACAGCGACAGCACCCAACAAAAATAAATCATTGTCAATGGGGTCGTTGCCGTCACTGCGCGAAAGTGTGGGCATACGCAAAGAGAAAAGGCGCCTATATCTCCCGTAAATACTTCAGCGCGAACGTAAACAGCGTAAGCCCACATTTTCAAGCTGTGCGTCTTTCGCCATCCTAGCTGTTGTTTATCTTCAAACTTCTACCACACTCTCATCACTAATAATAGGCCAGTATCCTAGTCTCTCTCTCTCTCTCTCTCTCGCAGATATGCATGCCCGCACACGCAAACACAGAAAACCCTGACATAAAGAGGCTTTGTGCTTCCGAGAAGAGTCCCCATAGCCGTGTTCAAGTAGCGTCCGGTTATCTCTGGAGGGCCATCACGTTGGTGTCACAATGAAACGACTGGCGACCATGGGCTATCTAGACCCTCGACAGAAGACGTCAGTCAGTAGCTCGAGTGCTAGTCGGCAGTGCCCGGACACAAAACGCCTGTGAGCGGCCGGATGGTTCAAAGGGTTTCTATCTCTACCTCCAGCGTTACGAATCACGGAAGTCTGATGGTCTGTTTTGTTGTTCGCCCTCTTTAAGATAGAGACACCTTTTTATTTTCAAATCGATCTGTTTTCGTGCATGCGACCGTGCGTGCGTTCCCGTGTCTGTCTTGACGACGTCTTACGCGTACGTGTAAACTTTGCTCAACACAGTGACCATGAATGGATAATTAGGTTATACTTCACATGGTTTTTGCTTTCAAAGACCGTGTCTTTTGGAGTTTTGGTTATTCCCTTTGCTAAAAGAATCGATAATTATCTCATAAATTCAGGCGGATTTGCCAGGGAGAGAAGAAGACGGTTTTGCACTATTTATATTAGTCTGCTGTTTGATGTTGCTTACCAGACGAACATTTTCCTTCCGCTCGTGTTCAAATGGTGTAACAGCAAAGTCACGTGCGCAAAGTATCCAGTCAGGTGGGTTTGATTGATCTTTCTAAAATTTCGTTTGGGAAAAGCAAATTCGCGAGCCGGACACCAGATCCGAACCAGCAACCCTCTGTTTCTGCAACAAGCAGCCGTAGGTGTGAAGTTACAGGCCGCCCAACTCCCGGGAAAACACGCGCATATCAACCTGTAGAGTGCAGTCTCATTCTGGTTGCAGCACCTCTGATCTAACCTAATCCTGGTATATTCGTGCATGGACAGCCTGTCTGTGTATGAAACACTCTTCCCAGTCTTTCGTAAAGATGGTTTTGCAACAATAATAGAACTGGTGACTGCAGCTCGAAACAAAACTTATGGCACTGAAGAAGGGGCAGTGCACTGAAACATCCTCTTTACCTGTGTCAGATTTAGCTTTGCTTGGTTTCCATTGTTGTCGCCATAAAAAGATGATTCGTGAAAAACTGGCAAGATCAAAGACTGCTGTGTTTTTATTTCTACCTCGTTACTTACCTGAGCTAGTCGCCTGGGGCTCTGGGGTTGATGACGGCTCTACTTACATGGGAAATATTTGTTCTTCTGTTACCGTGGTCATGTATGTCAAACCCAGAATGTACGGGGGCTGGTCAGGGTCAGGTCACGCAGCCGCACGCAGTAACTGGCCTTCCAACAGCTCTTATGACCGGAAGTGCAGATATCAACGCTCATGGAACCCATTCATGGGACGGCCTGCACGACTTCTAGTGTCTTGTTTCTGCGCGCAAATACGATTGGAAGAAATTGCATCATTATAATGAACAGGAAACATCTTCAACTAAATGTTGAAAGAGCAACCAGATCTGTAAGAGGCCTATGTAATTTGTTCTTTACACGCCAAGACAGATTATTTAAGGTTCTTGATCAGAGATGACTTTGAGGGATTCACGCTTTTGTGGTTTCGCTAGATAAAGTTTGGAATGAGGCCATGAACAGCGGCGTTAGTCAAGCGAAACTTATAGTGTAACCGCGCGGGATCTGAATTTAGCTCTAATCGTGTACTAGATATTAGAGCTAGTCGAAGACTAAGCTGTTAGAGTATTGCCTGGGTCGTTTTATAGGTGAAAGCCCTTGATGTGAGGGCTATAAAGGACGGGACTGGGACACATGCATGCCTTACGGCTCGGGGGACGGACGCGAAAATATCTGCTTGAATGGAAATGTGTCTCTGGGTCTGTGGCTTCCTTTGTTGGCAGCCAGTTTCAGTCCCAGCAAGATTAACCCCTTTGGTTTAGTGCCCAGTGAAAATAGCTGGAGTTTTTATTAGAGAAAATACCTCTGGCCACTAAGGTCAGTAGGCCAGTAACGCTAAGCCTGAAGGAACTAAACAAATATCACCGCATTTGCAAGCTGCTTGTGTTTCTTCCAGATATTAAAAAACCCACCCAAAACAAACAAAATAAACAAAAATAATAAAAAAAGTGCAACCGTCGGGTAGGTGGGAGTTTGTCTGCCATACACATACGGCGAGATGGACACTGAATCCTGTTGAAATGAAAATATTATCTCACAACAGTTCACACTGAAACCTGACTTGTTTCTAAAGCTTTACGGAAATTTCGCTCGAGATTTGTTGCAAAGGTCAGTTATACCCATGAGACCCTTGCAGTTTGCTTAGACGTTAAACATTTTTTTTTCTTCTCCGGCTCCATGGCCACAAATGAAAGAAGGGGATAGCGAAATAAAAAAATAGGACCAAGTTGGAATCTGCTCTGTTTGAGGCTGTCTGTGTTTCCAAACTCTGTGCAAGGCGAATTTCTTATTAAGTACAGTCTACTGCGTGTGTAAAGTGTTCGAAAAGAGTTTTTATCCTTCTTGTATATAAAATACCAACATGAGCTGCGAAATCTTTTTCTGTTAACTCTGTGTTATGAAACTAAACACTAAGTCTAGCATCGACTTACAGAGGAGAGGATAACTTAGTCTTCAGAAAGCGTTTTTCGTTTTAATCGAAACGATAGCACAGAACCTTTAATTCCTTTTTACAAGCTGAAAGAAGATTATGAAAAATGTCTTTGTTAAAACCTAAAGCGAATGAGTGAAAAGTTTTGATTGTACCTGGAGAAGTCAAGTCCGATGACACAAATTAATCTTTCAGTTGATATGCAAAAGCATTCAGTAGCTTCTGCAAGAAAATCTCACAAATTGAAACTGGCTAGCATCTTGAGAGATCGTGATATCCGTGCTTATAAAACCTACAGCCTCAGCGATCACGTGTGTGTGTGTGTGCTCTCGAGAGTGAGTGTGTGGGTGATCACGTGCATGCATTCTTGTGTTTGTGTGTGTTAGCATGTGCGTGCGTGGATGCGTGCGTGCATGTGTGTGTTACTGTTTCGAGTAGAAGTTTTTGAGTACATATCAGACCCTGCCTTTTACTTCTCTCTTTTCCGCACCTCCAGTGCAAGGCCCCAAACCTACGGCTTGGCGAATAGGAAATGCGCCAATATCTTGGATTCAGGCCAAACTAGCTAATAGCGTATATTGCTCTATGAACTGGATGCTTCAACGGATTCACCTTTTCCTGTCCGAGGAGGGTGAAGGTGGCAGAAGCCGGAAAAGTGAGTACGCGTCTACCGTTATCTCTATATGACACTCCTCCATCTTGGGTAAAAGGAACTCGACTGGCGATGTAGGTGAGCGCGCATGTACTAGCAATTTGGCCTGGTGAGAAGAGACGACGAAATAAAAAATAAAGGAACGGGAGGAGAGACAAGAAAAACCCGGGGAAATGATGAGAGTATTGACCTACGCGACGCGCGGGCAGAGCAATCGCTGGGATTCGACGGGAGGAGGTAACAAGAAAGGAGGCTGGCCGTTTCTAGGAGCTGTTAATACAGTCTTGCGCTTTGAGAGGACATCTGTTAGAAGTCTGACTCGGTGAACCGCGCTCGTCTCCAGTACCCTACTGCTATATGACAAATTCGCGGGAGCAGTGAGAATTACGTTCTTAAACTGCCTTTTAGTGTAGTATGTCGATCACTACAGGTTCCTTCGGTAGAAAGAAGTAGGTGGTGGTGGGTGCATGAGGAGCGGGGAGAAAGAGTTGGAGAGATTTTATGAAGTGTTTGTGTATGTCCATGGGTATGTGTGCGTGGGTATCTAAATATGCATGAACGTGTGCGAGAGTACTTGTGTATCTGAGTGCGAAGGAATGTGCAAATACGAGCGCGAGCTTTCGTGGATGCGCATGTGCAGCAGCTTGCAATTTGCCAATTGATATTCTGTTCAACCAATCCTATACGCACCTATGGTTTCGGCTGTTAAAAGGAAAATTAAAATAGTACCTTTAACAGGACAATACCACGACAGCCACTAGGGCGAAACCAGCAGCAACATCAACACCGATTCAAAGTCTTGCACGGTAACAGGACTATGCTGTACATTCTGAGTTTCTAAATTTAACAAATTTAAAAATAAATAAAAGACATTTAAAAATTAATAAGCGCCATGCAGCTAATTATGCTAGACTGTTATAAACATGTCTTTCTGTCGATTTTCTCGCCTATTTCTCTAATCCATCAATTGTCTGATTTAAGATATGTAACCAGTAAAATGGGAAAGAGACCACTGAATTATGTCCCCTCCCCATTCCTAACAGCCAATGTTAAACAAAATGCTCCTTTAGAACTATTTATTCCTTTAATCTCGAGCTGCACGCACTGTAAATCTGCACGAGATTTAATTATGTTTTTATAGGGCTCTGGCAATCGGGGATTTGTCTTCAAATAGAATCTCGAATCGAATCGCGAAGGTTTTAACGACAGCTGCTGTCTTCAAATAAAATCTCGAATCGAATTACGAAGCTGTTTACGATAGTTGTTGTCGTCATTCATTGTTTCTGTGGGTGCAACACGCCAAAAAAAAAAACCGAACTGGATGATTGAGAGGAACAGTCGCAGAAACACCTCACATTTGGTCATCAAGTGCACAACCAGTCTGACAAGCAAAATAATTTTTAAAAAATGTTTCCAACCAGACCGCACAGCGCAATGTCTTTCGTTCAGGCAAAACAAAACAACAGGAGCCACAACAACAAAAAACCAACCCCCAACCAAACCAAACCCAATCCGCTTCCCAACCAAACCACACCCGAACGAGTTATATCTTTCCTCTTCGCGGCAATGTCAAGCACTGAAAATTTTCTGTGCCTTCATTTTCCACTACTAATTGTAGTAATTAAAGTATCCATGTATAACTGATCCATTTGGAAGTTTTCTTAATTGTGGATATTGTATAGTTTATGAAATAAGAATTTTTGTTTTGTTTCAGGGTTTTTTTGTGTGCAAAGACGCACATTCGTGTAGTCAAGAAGGGTCATTAGGTATGGCGCATGTGTGTTCTTTGGGTAAAAGAATATGCTGCAGACAGTATATTTTTAGTGCCTACAGAAGACGTACGCGCTTTTCATCGGGCCAGGCGTTTAATTATAATTCCGACTGTGACATGCATGTTTATGTGTACTCCTAGTGTATATATATCATCACGTATAAATTACATTCATCTTTCTCCCCCTAAGGAGTCACGTAACATTCTGTGTGATTGAGGTGTTACGTATGTATATATAACACATTGATACTTATCCTATACATCTTAAACTCAAAACATTGTGTGTGTGTGTGTGTGTGTGTGTGTGTGTGTGTGTGTGTGTGTGTGTGTGTGTGTGTGTGTGTGTGTGT
>SMGT01016653.1:92690-117323 GCA_004794575.1 Lanistes nyassanus | reverse complement strand
GTGTGTGTGTGTGTGTGTGTGTGTGTGTGTGTGTGTTGTGATTGTTCGGGAGTGTGCGCGCGTGCGAGATAGAGGGACAGAGACAAGAGGTAAGAAGAAAAATGAAGAGGTAAAGAAACAGAAGAGGAGGAAAATAAGGAAAAATAGGAAAAAAGAGCAGAGAGTTCTTGTCATAAAATCTTTCTTGTCAAAACATAGTTGAACAAAAGACAAACTGCAAAGCATCACTGTCGCCGCACTTTATTTCTTCTAATTTTTAAGCAAATTGAACAACACCAGCTGGGCAGATAAACAAATGTAAGCAATGCATAAACAGCCTTCGAGATTAAAGCAAATAGCGACACGAAGTCGTGAGGTAAATCAGTTCTTGCACGACACACACAAGCAGTGTTAACTACCACAAAAATTGAGGTATTTCTCAAAATAAAAAAAAAAAGAAAAAAAGAAAGAAAAAGCGGTACACAGATATTACCGAAAGATTTCTGTAATAAACAAATACTTTCACACTGGCATGTCAAAAGCAGTACAAAAATACAGCTATGCATGTAAATTACCTTCTTCGAGGATGACGTATATTAGAACTTTGCTTGTCTCTAAACATGAAGACACAACAGAACACGTTGCGTAGCTATGCAGTCTAGTTTGCTCTCTCATTTGTCAAATGTGGAAATGCGTGTAGCTGCTTGTAGCGACCTTGTAGCTAATGACCAGCTTACAGCCAACACAATATTAGCCTCGCAAAGTCTGGGAAAACAGTCGAATCCTGGCATGCGAATGATTTTGGAATGGATTTATTTTGGAATGAACGCTTCCCTCGAGAGAGCATAAAGCAGATCTATCGTTCCATATTCCTAGACCAGATTATCAGTTTACGATAAAGAAATGTGCCACTTACAAAGTCGGTTGGTCACGCTGATATACATGAAATTATTTTTTCTGTTTAAGTACAGTCCTTTTGCAAATATATTTCTACCCACATTATTGAATAAGAATATGTATAGATCTACAGATGTACACAAAAGCACAGCAGATGTCGTTGAATCAGTCCTTGGTAAGTCGGTTCCTAATACTGTACCCTCTTAAAGAACAATTTTTAGAAAACCCTGCGATAAAAGTTCGGCAGAACGACGGCATTCATATCGCGACATGGTGCAGTTCATCGGCATCCTTGTGTTGAAAAAAAATTCACATACTTTATACTACGCAATTGATATGACACAAAGTAACAACATCCCTTTACAAACGCGCTATGTTTACACTCTACTTTGCAAACTTCTTCAATATACATCATAGGAATGCACGATGTACATAAAGGTAGCCGTTCTTGACTGTGGACGAACCGTACGATTGAAATGAAGATGAATGGTTACAATGCCAATGTAAGTAATCCAAGGTGACTGATTACGTACGGGGGATTTGACATCTGATATCAGTTTATACCTTTGATTTATTGTAAGTTCTGTGATGAGTCCATCTGTAATTACGTCTCCCAACCTCAGACATGATAACCATAAATAATATAGAAATAACGATATTAACAAACATTATTGAAGTGGCATCTCTATGAAAAGCGAAAATGTAACAAGAAAATGTTTGGGTTGCGGCAATGGATGCTCTCTCTCTTCCCTCTTCTCTCTCTCTCTCTCTCAAGGAAAGACTCTGCCGATACTAATCTGTGAGCCTTGCGCGGTCATAAACGTCGCTGAGAGGTAGAGAATTAAAGTTTTTGGATGCATTAGATATTCCAATCACGGAAAAGGCTTTTAAACTGATGCAAGCAAACTGTAATGATTAACACAGAAGAAAAAACCCACAAATTTAAACGACACGGAATATTTCAACTAGGAAGCAGAGAACAAAGGCGGGAATCAAAGATGTTGGTATACATCCTCTGCAACACCCACGCTCGTTCATCCTGCACGGGACGCACGCACGCACATTTTCAGATTAATACAAGGTGATTTTAAAGAATTTCATGGACGAGAGTGACTTTCTTTTTCAAACCTAGTGGCAAACTACCTCAATACCGGGGTTCATAATAATAATAATAATAATAATAATAATAATAATAATAATAATAATAATAATAATAATAATAATAATAATAATAATACTACAACCAACAAAGGTGGCATCTGTGGCACGAGATCGAAGTACAACTATTTTAAAATGTGAAAGCGAGACATTCATGCGATAAGGTGCAAAACACACGGCACCCCTTGTGACGAGGATACAAAAGTTTCATTCACTGACTGAAATGAATAGACTACTTTATCCTAAAAGTGTCTATTTTCAGTTGATGTCGCTGGAGACATATCCTTAACTATAAGTAATTAATTTTTCACCTGTGCAACCGTCGGATGCTTTAAATAAAAAAATCACCCCTCTCCCTCCCCCCAAAACTCCCCGAAACAAAACAAAAAAAAAAAAAAGAAAGAAAGGGGGAAAAAGAGCGGACGTTGAAGTTCTTGAGGGCCTGATGTTTCTTACATTCCTAGTAATTTCGTTATCTTCCCTGCAAACAATTGCAAGAAACTGAGACAAAAATCATGGTTTTTGTGACCAGGATCGTTTTCTTGGGGAACAGAATGTCGTGACAAGTAGCTCTTCACTGGGTAAGTACCCATAATTCAAGGCCTAACACTTCACGTTATCAAGATATGTCTGACTCGCAGTCTAATTATAGACCGAGGCTTCGCCAGAAATGAGCAGATCTAGGGCACTTGAACTAGCATCGGACAATTGTCAAATCGCAACAAATACGCCGGACCGAAAGGTTGACAAAAGTGGGGAAGGAGAAGGACAAATTTACAACTGTCCGGTCCTTTTCTTCAGATACGCTCTTGCACACGCAGCGCAAAAAGCGTGCGTTTACACAAAGAGAAAATGCAAAGTTTCGCGCAATGACGACTGCGGCCAGGAGTCACTAACAAACTGTCACTCTTGCTTTGAACATTGCAGATCAAAGTTCAAGACGATATTCCCTTTTAAAAAGCGAATGAAAGGCTCGACAAGTGTTGACCTGTAGTCTATGGCACCAAGCAACAGATTCCACCTGCAGGCGCCTGAACTGTCTGTGGGTTGTGAAAGATGCTGCCGCCGCTGTCCTGGCAGCTAGCCAATCCAAGAGGTGGCTTCGAGCCCTACTTTCCTCACCTCTCTTCAAAAATGGCCTTCGTCTTAGCGGCGTGGATTGACAGTAAATTCGTTTTGATGATGATGCTGATGATGCTGATTCTGCTGTTGTTGATGATGATAACAACAGCCAAACACTAGCGTTGGTGTAAATAGCAACAACATGGCGATAGTTTTACAGGAACCAATACACGATTTTTAGGAGGGTGACAGAAACAAAAAGACTGAACGTGTTAGCTGGGCGGGGGAAAGGGGAATTCGATGTTAGTGCGACTTGTGGTGTTTGTAAACTGGCGTATCGATGCTCTTTACCGACTGTCATAGCAACGAAATATCTAGCAAAGAAAGAGGTATTAAAGATATGGGTTCTCTCTCTCTCTCCCCCCCCACCCCAGACCGGACATGGAATCTTTCTTACTTCTTTTTTCTTCTCTTTTATGATACAGCATCCCTCTACTGCTGTATGCGAGAAGAGGGAGAAAAGAGCAAAGAGGGAAGGAAGGAAGGAAGGAAGGAAGGAAGGGAAAACTTCAGCTTCATTTGTTCTGTAGCAAGATTTCTCTATTTATAGCCACGCTTAAGATTTTTGGTCGCTTTATGTTATAAATTAGACAACCCAACCCAATATACTGCCTTGCCGAGACCATCATATCTATGATTACTTTCAAGAGTTTTTTTCTCAGCAGTGCATTTTTCAAACAGAAAAACACCTGCAGACTGATAAGGGAGAGGTTGTAGCACTCATGATAACATCAAGCCACTTTCTTTGAACTTCCTGCGAGACACAGAATTCTAGGGAGTGAAAAGATCTGATAGTTATATAACTGAAGACAGTGTATATGTCTTACAGGTCGAAATATTTCCATTTAAATGGGTCAAGAGAGACGAGTTTAATGTCGCTAAACATATTTAAGCAAGGACCTCTCAGACTCTATCGACCTTGAGATATCCATTCTGAGTCTCTGAATTTAGAAGTTACTCGGATCCCTTTCCTGCTATTTTCTTTATGGATACCGGATCTGGCTAAAATATAGGCATTCCAATTTCAGTTGACTGGAATAAACATGGACAGCTAGCTTCCCCTAATCGCGAAGCGCTTTACAGTATGATGAAAGTAAGCAACTGATCTTCATGTGTGTCCAATGTCTGTCAAAATCTGAACTGCAACGAAGGACGCAGATGCAACTTTCAATAACAGGTAGTTGTCATTCATTAAACGCTTGTCCTGCAATCTTTTCATCAGCTCGTTCTGCTGTAATGGGACTAGGAAGCTCTCCTCATTCTCCGTGAACACTGCTCTTACTGCAGTGCATCGTTGGTGAAACCGACAATTGAAGCTGGGGGAGTAAGGTAGTGCTCTAATGATGTTCCATTTCAGCGCGCGGCTGGATTCACAAGATGATAACATATATGTTCTAACGATGTATGATTGTTTCATGCCGTTCGACTGTGTCTGACGAAAAGAGTGGCAAAATACTCCAGCAGTGTGTCTGATGGTTGGACTAGCTCCATGCCACCATTTCTCATAATCATTTCATATTGGCATACTCGCACAGTGTGCGTCCGACCTTGGACACAGCATGTGGGAGTAGGGAGCGAAGATGGCTAAACTCCGTTGC
Source organism: Lanistes nyassanus (assembly GCA_004794575.1). Taxonomy (NCBI): domain Eukaryota; kingdom Metazoa; phylum Mollusca; class Gastropoda; order Architaenioglossa; family Ampullariidae; genus Lanistes; species Lanistes nyassanus. Next base: position 112,569 of record SMGT01016653.1, on the reverse strand, counting down.
AGTCTGGTGCCCAGACGACAGGGAAGTCTCAGTGGGCAGTGCCACATCAGCAAGTGACGCAGGAGGTAGACGGTGTCTTTGATTTTGGCTTTATGGCGCCGACAGGGCTCGGCTTTGGTGTCACGCTACTCTTGGGCACTTCTTAAAGACAATAACGACAACAACAACCACGGCAGTGATAATGATAGCGACGACGACAACGACTGAGATGACGAGAATGGGGAAGAGGAGAAAGGAACACTCAGCATTTATGGAAGATTAACTTTTTTTCTAAACTTATAAGCTAACAGACAAGCAGGCGATCAGATTATCTGTTACGAGGCGTCACTTGCTTCGAAGAAAATCGCTGAGGTCGAAGCACTGCTTACAGAGTTATTAATTGCTGCACAAAGCATCCAAGAGAGCTCCAAAGAGCAACATCGGGCATGACTAATAACGTAACGAAACTGCAAAGCGCGTGAATCTCGCCTTTAGGAAACGTAATTCTCCTATATCGTCACAGTAATCATTCCCTAAATTATTGTATAGCTGGACTGCCCGTGTTCTACACGCTGCCCATAAATGTGATTTAACGCAAAGAGGACAAACATTGGGGGGGGGGGGCGGGGGAAGCATAAGGAGCCTTTATCGGTGTTACGAAGTATAGAGGACATGTGTAAGAGGATCTAGTCTAATACAGACGGACAGATGTACAAAAATCGATATTTTAAAAGCCTAGTTGACAGCAAACGCTAAACAACAAAAATAAAACAATAAACCAAGCAGTTAAAATGAAAAGTATTGACCCCACGGTGTATAAAATGACAAAAATAAATAAATAAATAAAAAGAACAGACGACAACAGACCATGAACAAATGGACAGTCCACCCAGGACACTGTGTGTGAAATTGTAGCGGTCAGCTGACAAGTGTTACACACACCCACACAAGATCCACCGTTCCCGAGCAACATGTACAAATAGTCGTAGTGAGTCTTTTTAAAGCTACCAACATTTTGTCGAAGGTACGGAGCAACACAAACATGACCACACTCATCCACAGCAGGCGAGAAGTTTGAGCGCAGGCAGGCAAAGTCATACAGACACAATACACACACTCCCCATCGCACACTCGCACACAAGCAGGCACGCACTCGCGCGTGTGCGCACGCATTCACGACGCACAACGTAGGTAAACAAAAATCCCGAAAAGGCGATGTAATTAAAATAAATGAATAGGGATGGGGAAGACTGCATGCAGACAGTCAGTATTTGCACGAGATTATGATTAAAAATGGAGTAATTAGCAGAACTGCTATAATATACTGCTTCATATTTATCTATCTTATTTATCTAATATTTAATGCATCAAATGTGGTTTGCTCAATTTGGGTAGCATTCTTCTTTCTGATTTCCGGCAACGCCGCTGTCTTTCTATTGTACAACTTTTTATTAGTAATTTCTTAGTTAGCATGGTCAGTGCATCCTGTCTGTTCAGTGAACCAGTTTTAAAAAACCCAACAACAATAATATTAAAATGATGCGAGATGACATTTTAAAACTTACCTGTATTTTCGGATCCACGTTAGAAAAAAAGTATTAAGTGATGTCACTCGGTTTTGAAATGTGTTAAAGAAGACAATAAAGAATGACAGACAGGAGAAAAAAGAAAAGAAAGGAAAGAATGAATAAAATGAATGTCCGAAGAACGAGCAAAAATCAGGGAGTCGAAGGACGGATGGAATGAATGATTGCACCACCGTGTCCGCAAATTCCGAGAATGGACAGAGAATGGTAGGAGGGTTATGGACCATGGAAGATGTTACGCGAGCAACCAGGCACCACCCACAGTGGAATCCAGCGGATGTCGAGGGCGAGTGGTTTTCACGATTATATACAGCGGGAAGGACTCAAGCTGAACGCAAAAGGGACTCTGTTTCTACCATGAAATTATAACCACAAACAATAGCTATAGAAAACTGTTTAATCACAGTGTGAAGTATTTGAGGTCACTTTGACACCGATATTCTTTTCGCGAAGAGATACCGAACAAACTGATACAGTACGAGAGTTGGAATACACCCACGCATTTAATAACTTTGGCTTACTTTCCAAAAGTATGATTTCGCTTTACTCTCTTGAAGAAAGAGGGAAGGAAGAAGAAGCAAAAAAAAAAAAAATAAATAAAATAAACAGATTTCTTCAGGACTTCATTTCCCTCGGCATATCAAGCCATTTTTACTATTACGGACAAGCGTTTAAGTTTTCTAGATTTGAGTAATATTTACAAGTCTAAAGTGAACCTTTTCCTTGTAAAGTGCATTTACACTTGGAATTGGTGGTTGTTGAGATTCTTGATAAACCCACTGAAAACCTAAAAAGAAAAAAATTCTAAAGTTGCGTTCCTTGCGTCGTTCTGTTGTAACTTCTCAGTTTTGCAAGCAATGCACTGACCTAGGTTGCTATGCCACTGACGTGGTTCGCTATGCCATCAACATAGCCTGCTCGTTGACTATCCCTCACTTTACCACTAGGCAACATGTTACAGCTAACGCACTGAGGCATTACCTTCCTTACCCCGGGTACATTCAGCTACCCTGCTCTAGGTCATTTCGTTTGCTTTCACGTCTTTTTTTGTTTGTTTTTTGTCATTTTTTGTCATTTTCCCCCGATAGCCGACAGTGCGACTTAACAAAATAGTTGTAGAGGAATATAATAAAGCAACACTGTAAGACAGAAATGGACAACAATATAGTGGATTCGTTCTACAAGGAAAGTAAACATCACTGTAAACCTGTACAGAACAGGACTGTGAACAACTGTCAGCATTGAAATGGCGAAAGAAAGAACACACGCTTAGTACCCGTGTTAAAACGTAGGAAAAGAGGCATTTTCAGTAGTTTGCTTGAAGTTAACAAATACGTTAGGGCTAATAACAATAATTTACTTTGGTTTGATACAAATAAATATACAACGAGTGTGTGAGCACACAAACCATTTGTCAATCGTTCAGTCGAGTACAGTCTGGGAAAATGTGCATGGATCATGCTTGAAAGAGCTCTTTCTGTAGGGATCACCCAAGTATCATGGCCATTTCCGTATGTAGGCACGACATACTAGCATCTCTCCTTGCGTAAACATACATTTTCGGTTTGGGCCAGCGCTTCTGCTTTTAAAAGCTCAGCGCGCTAGTTATAAAGCCTGCACATTTTCCCTGTAAAAAATGCTGCTTTCGTGACAAAATCGATTTCTGTTTTGAACATGTAAATGGAGAATGTTGCTCATGTGTTTTTTGAAAAAAAATGCTGTCCCTCTTTTGCACTAGTACAATACAAGAAGGATACAGGGAGGCAAAAACTAAAAACCAGACCATTGAGACATAGATGTTTCAATCTAGACTTGACTGGAAGATGTGAATGAAACAGATGCGGAAGAAACATGACAACTTTCTTTCTTCATCACTGACAACGTAGGTTAAACCCCTGAAAGGGATGGAGGTAACCCATCCATATTCCTTAAAGCATTTCATATTATAATAATTCAGTATACCCGTCCAGTGTTTGTAAATAACATTTTTTTTGGTTTGAAGTTGCTTCATTCTGGACCCAGCCTCTTGTCGCATAACGCATCATAGGTCACTCACTTGAAAGCGTCAACAACGGAAGTTTGTTTTTGTTCACGGTGACGTCCAATCTCACGCAAAGATTAGACGTCCAAGTCTTTTTTAATACAAAATTCAACCCCATTCACATCGGGAACTGTTTGTTTGTCTCTCTGACTTTATATCCGTATAAACGGAACGGACTTGGTGAGACACAACACAGACAAACAGCGTCACTGGGCGCTAAAAAGCGGATAGATAGTGGTCTGTGAGATGAACGTAAGTCTTTGTGATGGCGTGCCCGTCAGTTTATTTTGTCAGTGTGTTCTGATGCAGAGTTTAGCACCCCAGCAAGGGAGTGGGAGGGGGGGAGCGGGGAGCTAGAGTGAGGACTGCCGCCGGCATCCGCACTGCCTGACGACCATGTCTGGTAGGGAAGCGTGCACAAGGTCGTGGTTATGGTCGAAGAACCAGACATCCAGGGGCTGGGAACCTATCGGCTGGCACGAGGTCTTGCGAGACTTCACGCGTCGGCCCCTAGTGCCCTCCCCTCTCCTGTCCCGCCGGTTGTGGCGTGCCGTAGAGCTGGCGCCCGAGCTGATGCTGATGGAGGTGCCTACCGTTCGCGAGGGGCACGTACCGTCGCACGCGGTGGCCAGGAGGGTGGTGGGGGCGACGATAGCCTCCCCCAGTCCGTAGTCGCTGGGCTCCACAGGGATGGCCAACACGCAGCAGCTCCGGGTGCTGTTGCTACTGCTGTTGCTGGTTTCCTCCACGCAGTTGCTCGTAACGGTTGTTGGTGCTGCCGTGGACGACCGCCTGTGCCTGGTACTCTCCTCTGGCCCTTTGTCCCTGTCCTCGATGACCATGAAGGGGAACTTGTCCGTGGACACGCCGGAAGACTGGCGCTTGCACTTCTTGTTGGGCTCCAGGCTACGCTGCTTGCCCCGTCGCTCCCTCCGCCCCTTCCGCTCCTTCCGCCCCTTTCCTCCCCTGCCCTGCCGCAGGGACCTGTCTTTGAATCCAGCCGCGTCCGGGCGACGATGCCGCTGCTCGTTGGTTTCTTCATCGCCGCCAGTCATCGTCATCGCTCCGGCCGCTTCATCGCTCGTGCACCGCTTGGCGTCACTGGGCATGATGAGTTGCGTGTTGCTGTTGCAGCGCTTGCAGCGAACGCGTAATTTCAGCGTGCCGTTGTTGCCGTGCTGCACGTGCGCCAGAGACTGGATGAGCGAGACGGGCAGGCCCAGGCGGTGCCAGTTGCTGCTCTGCACGTGCTTACGTAACTCGGCGATGCGCTTGCCCTTGGGACTGCGGTCGTCCAACTGGAAAACGCGGATCTTGACAAGCCTCCCGTCCTTGGACTTGCGGCGCTGCCGGTTGTTCTTGAGTCGTTTGTTCCGGATGTACACCCACAGGTTCACCTTGGTCATTGCCCGCGGGTCACCCGTGCCATCTTGGCGATGGAGGTCGAACTCTAGAATATTTTTACCTGCAACCCAAATATAAAAACGATTGCAATTTGCGAGGATTCAGTTTGATGGGTTATCTGGGACAGAAGTGTATATTTGATTAAATATGACTCTTCTTTTTTAAATAATCGTTATTCTGCCTCCGTCCCCACCAGTGAATGTTGTTTTATTTTCATCTAACGCTGTCAGGGAGGCAAGGAGCTGTCGCATACTACATTTATTTCTCTGTATGCGTGCGTGCGTGCATCTGTAAAGCAAAGAATGATAAAAACAGTGCAGAAAAGCCAATGCGCTTCCCCTATCGAAATGCTTTGAACCAAATGCTGAGAGCTGCAGTGACATTTCCTTCATTTTCCGAATGGAAGGCATTTGTAATGGTCACATTTAATCGATATCAGAGGGGCTTTATCCAGAGATTTCTAACGTCTTTCGCTTGTTATTTCCGTGTCTGCTGATTACCGAGGACGCCAATAGTCAAAATGTCAACTGGCCTTTTATGACACAACAAACCAGATTTCGAACTGTGTCTGCGCTTTCGGGCCCCTGTACTCGAGCAAGGCAAAATGGACATTTCAAACTACTTCCAGATGGCAGTTTCGCATGTTCCACTTCTACGTGGCGCAAAACCAGAAATCCCTGGATTCTCTGATGACGCAAACGCAGACGACAAAATCATTAGGCGTCAGTCGCAGTGATTTGTATACCCACTTTTCCCGATAAAAGTCCGAATATGGTAGTCCGTGTCGGACACACTAAGCCACTCTAAAGACAGGACAAAGGTCCGTTAGACTGACGCTCTAGCTGATGCACAAGGAATTTCCGGTGCACATGGTGCATTTGCAGAGCACAGGACGGAGAAAAGAACAGGTCAAATGGCGCGGATAAAAATTAATGCGCGTTTCGTGACTGTTGTGTGACGTGAAAAGCTCGAGACGTGGCACAACGTGCCCTCTTCAGCCACTCGAGAACCTGCTGCGTGCGTTGCACGTGCGGGGGTGCCGGTTGATCTGAAGAGCACTAGAGACAACGTACTTGCTTAGGGTTTATTACACCGTCCCTCACCACAACCCACTTCCTAGTCCTGACGTGTTTCCCAGGTAAAATGACGTGTTTCCAAGGTAAAATTACTCTGGCTCTCCTAATAGCTCAGTACTTATTCCTCCGCCACCGCACTGTTTGCCATTTTGTCTCTCGCTCTGTTCTGAGCCTTGTTCTTTATACTGGGCTAGCAGGAAAATAAATCCCAGAAAGGGCCTCTCAACTATAATCCATCCAAAGTATTTAGAGTATCTGAGCGGGGCTGGCTTGCATGATCATTCGTAGCTGCTTTTTCGGTTGTAAGGGTGGTCGTAGCGCCTATTCTTCCTGTTTATTTTACGTGCACCTTTACCAATGAACAGAAGATAAGAACGCTCATGCAAGCCGTGCCTGGTTTGCTTGAGGGGTTTCGTTGCTCCTGTCCTTACGTCAAGGTTCGCGTGAAATACACAGCGCGAACGGGTCTTACTTTCGTAACGGGACAAATGTGGTTTCTATTCTGCGAATACTTGTCCACACCTTCAACGAACTGGGAAACACATTTGTTTAGTTAATAAAGGTCTTAGCCTCGATAACCGAAACTGATTGATGGATAAAAATAAACGTCTTGTGTGTGACACAGTGATTGATAGTCTTAGGCGTCAAACTATTTTGTCAAAACACTGGTAACAATGTGTTTGTATATAATGCAGAAAGTCGCAAAGCTTCTATGTACTTCTTTTTCTAAGCAACAGTTCAGCTCACAACAGAACCCTGTATGGGATAATTCTCCCTTTGGCTCCCCATAGATATCTGCCATTATTTTATTTCAATAATTATTTCTTCTAAGCAGATTGTTGTATCGAAACAATGCATTTCTTTCACGTAAGGGTCTGTGATCAGTGCATGCAGGTTTGTGCATCTGTCTTATTTAGGTGAATCAGTGAGAACAGAGTACCTATCTTGAGCAGGGACAAAGATGGAACTGGTGTGCTAACTAGTGTACGTGAGCGACAGGGTACAGAGAGTTTAGTATACTAAAAGGGAAAAAGAAACCGCGATCGCTGTGACAAATCTAATCTTTGCCCCTGCCGCCTCCCCCAACACACCGACGCCCACACAAAGAATGTCAAACTGACCGACGGTATCACTCTTTTGTTACGTAAAATATGTTGATTACCTGCCTACCTGACTGACTGACTGACTGACTGACCTACATCAGTTTTCTGTGCATATTCGCACCGGTGCCGTCCCAGTATGCACATCGTTTGTGACTGGACGTTCAGCAACAAAAACCGTCTCTGCATATTAACTCTGTTTTGAAGAAAGGTTTCTCACATGTCAGCGATCGCACACTAACACATCGATCCACGCAACAAACTCGTGATTGTGTTTTCTTGGACATAAAGCGGCCAAGTGTTGTCATTAACGACCGCCTTGACGTCATTGTAGCTTTGCTAAAGGCTATATTCTAGTCTCGGCAATTCACCTGTCGTCACATTCACCGTCTATATAAAGCCAAGCAGAATATATTTGCAGTATGACATTCAGAGTGTGTATTGCCCAGCAGCAAATTTGTCTTCATCCCAGTAACCGTATGAAAAAGTACCGAAACACCAAAGACAACCGCCACACCAGCAACAAAACATCTACAAATCACATTCAAAGTTTAAGTATCGACAAAACACGAGATTTCTCACATATCATGGGTTCCTTGAGTTGACCTGAACGCTGAACAGCTACCTAAACTTCCGGTCTCAATATTCTACACAAGTGTTCTCGTTGGCTCAGTTCAAAAGAGTCATCCTTCGCTGTGGCATCTTCAGTCTTGAGGACCTATCTGTCCTCAGAAGCTAAGCTTCTGGTAAACAGACCGTTCATTACTATCGCCCTTCGACATGCACATCGATCTCCATGTAGATTTTGATGATACATTTCCGCCGAACAGCGAAAGGTTGGGAAGTTAGAGAGCAGAAGTGCTCCCCCCACTGATGGTGGGTAACTTCCCCAGCGATCGTTTCTTGGTACACGAAGATTAATGTGACATCCCAGCATCTGAAAGCATCCTTTTCGCACTCTGTGGCCATGACAGCCTGCGGCCAGACGTACTGCGTATAAGATGTTGACATAGATTGTATCAGGTTCTTTATTTTAAGGTAAGGGGAGGCGAAATGGTAATTGCGGGAAGGAGTCACGACAATACAGTTCCACGCTATGTGAGCTTAAGCGCTAAGATCCAAGTAGAGTTGACTTAAAAAAAAGATTCTGTTTCAGATTGTAAAATTTAGACAGCAACAGATATTTAGAAAAAAGAAACGTGTGCTTTAGAATCTAAAGTTCTCCATAAAGTTCCTCTAGTCTAATAGAGAAAAATCGCATTGTAGAATAGTCGATATTATATTATCCGAACAGGAGTGAATGAGTGCATGACTAAGTGAGTGCATGACTGAATGCGCGAGTGCATGAGTGAGCCAGCGAGCGATCGAGCAAAAGAATCGGTCGGTGGGTAGGGTGAGTCTAATATACTGATATATAAGGAGGAAAAAGAGGAGCTGAAGGGAGAAGAAGGAAAGATATCTGATATCGAAGAAGAGAGTGAGAAGAGAAAGAACAAGTATGCATCTCTAGGTATGTGTATAACATACGTGCTAAATGCCAGTCTCATGCTTCTTGACTAAATCAAAAGCAGTTGGGGTGTTGGGGTGGGGTGGGGAAATGGAAATTGTACTGTTTGCAAAAAACGGGCATTTTTCCATCATACCACTCAGGTCTCGAAGGTGATTGCGGAGCACTTGATGAGCAAAACGCTAAGGACAATGTAATGGCTGGTCGTGCAAATTTAAATCTTCGTGTAAAAAATACTATCACTTGTAAATCGCATTTGTTTCTCCATGGGGTACTAACACTGAGCTCTAGTTTCAGGGGGGAGCGACTGCTCGTCCGCTAATGGACAAAAAGCCCGCTATCTTGAAATTACTTCCCGACTGTAGTCGCTATGAATAATTAAATCACTTTATCTTTGCTATCGTTAGTTTAACAGGACTGTTGGAAATGAATGTCATTATTCAGATGCATATTTGCTTTCGACGTACTGTTGATAACATAATCATGCAATTTTTTTTTACGATATTTAAACTCAATAAATTTTTTCGAAATCTTACTTATGAAATGTTATTCCCTTTTCTTTGCGGTAAAGAGGTCAGTAGAAAATTTATTTTTGCAACACACTGCACAATAATAAAACATCTTTATATCATAATTTAATTACATTATGCCTGACTTTTCCTTCCCACACTGTTCAACTAAGCGCATAACAGCCTTGAGCCCTCCATGTCACACGTCACTCTTAGTTTAGCCAGCTAGCTCCTCCCCTTTTCTTCACACTTAGGTAGGTGAGTGATACGCCATTGGTCAGGGCAGCTGCCCTGCTCCACCTAGTCTGACCAGAACCGGTTTACTCGAGGTTAATGCGTCAGAACGACTGCTACTTAAGGAGGCAAAAAACGCGATTACGGACAGACAGAGAGGACAGGACATGGAGAGAGAATTAATGTAGGAGGATCACAAGAAGCGGATACGTGTAGACCCACGGACCTCTACCCCTCGCCAACTTAGCCAAAAACGTTGAAAGAGTAAAGGACTTCAGCTAGCTATCACGCGATTACACTGGGCTGTATTTCGCCGACAAGTCTACAAGACGAAGACTCGTAAGTGACTACTGCTGTTGCGCCTATAGGACTGCTCTTACCATAAGCTTATCTTAGAGTCTGGGACTCGGGTTGAATTAAGATAGGTGGTTTTATCCTGCAGGAGACAGGAGACGTCATAGCTAGTGGCCGGGCATTACGTCAAGGGGAGGTAAGAGTGTAGTGCTGATAGTGGCCGTGTCGTAGGTTCATTGTTGGTCGTGGAGTAGCTTTGGAATTGTGTATCGCAGAAATAGTTGTTTAAGTAGTGACAAGAGTAGGTGCTCTGTTGTTGGTCACTTATTGATAGCTTTCATAGCGTCGTCACCCTTTGGTGTAGAAACCATTGACCTGTTGCAGTAAAGGTTTTGGTGACGATTGCTCAATTAAATCTACATTTTACGTGATCACCATAAAAGTTTGTCCAGTAATTCTGAGAAGTCGAGTCCAATAAGTTAAGGTACGGCCTGCCACGTCACACTCCAGTTATATTAGAGCTGATACAGTGGGTACAACCAGCAGCTTACATCCACCCCACTACCCCAGCATGCGGAAACAGCAGTCATTATTCGGGCAGCCTAGATGACGTGACACCAAACGCACATCTTATTCGCCAATGAATGCCTTTGTAATTAATAAACTGATTTTTTCCCCCCGTACAAAATTGAAGTAAAATGAAATCGCAGAAGCAAGAAACGAAGCTAAGCGCATACTGAAACAGGATCTAATTAAACAATAATGGTTTTTATCGCAATACACACAGCGAACGAATCTCCCTTGTCCATGCATCAACACTTTCATCTCCTGGAGCTGCGGCCGCGAAAAGCTGAAATGAAAACTGTTCTTTTATTTACAAAACGAGAGGGAGCGGTGAAGAGAGAAGATGTATAAAATACAGTAAATTCAAAGGCTGAAAAGTCTGAGTGACGACAAAGAACAACAGGAAGTTAAAAGACGGACAGTAATGGCCCGCTACGCACGGGGGTTGGCGGAACGCAAGAATGGAATATAAATACATGGGTAGATGAGCGGAAGGGTTCAGCAGACGACCGACGGAGAAGATGGGTGAAGGGGGATGGGTGCAGAGGGGGGGGGGGTGTGGAGTGCGAGGGGGACATGCAGGAAAGAAGCAGATATGTCAGCACCGGGGTGTCGCGACACTTACATAAGCGAGGCCTTGCACGCGCCCCGATCGACTGTTCGTGTTTACCGCCCAAGCTGGGGCTAGCGGGCACGCCGCTGGCTGAGTCATCCCGGCCGGCAGTAGGCAAAAGAGATTTTTCTTATATTCCATTATCATAACTGCGTCAACGTCCTTGGCCGCAGACATCTGCTATCAGCATGTCACGTCCTCCCCCTCCCCCCACGAGGGAAGAAAAAGAGAAAATAAAATTGCAGAACAATGACCACAAGGCGCTACCAAACATGTCCAGGGAAGCTGCGTGTGTGTGGGCGTTCTCATTGGTATGCATGGAACGGACAAGCTATGAAATAAGCCACGCACACTTGGCCGTATCAGATAGAGACGGCTTCCGTTATTGTCGTTTCTGTCACTGTTACCCCTTCCCTTCAGGCCGAGTATGGAGTGGTGAGATCGTCCTTCACCCCCACCCCCCTTGCCTCTTGCTATCGAGCTTCGTTAAAATTTAACGCCGTGTTTACGTCCTAAGCCCCGAACTGATACATGAATGTCCTGTATCAACAAAAAAGGTGGCGTCTGTCTGGAGACAGCTTGCGTTACATAGGATGACGGGAAGGGAGAGAAGAAAGATTTAGAGATGAAGTCAAGAAATACGTGAAGAACGTTGGGGAAAGAATGAAGCAGCAGGAGGAATCGGAAAAGAGATGGCGGGGAACGAATTAGGAGTGTAAGAGTGAAGAAATTTAAAAGGTAATGGAGGAAGAAAAGAAGTCAAAGGGGAGAGTACACAGAGAAAGAAGAGGGGGAGGAGGGAAAGACAAGGACGTGAACAATTTAATGACGAGAGGAAGAGGAACAGAAAGGTGCGGGCAAAGAGACAGAATACAAAGTATAGAGAAATATTGAAGACCTCCTGACTGCAGCCACTGATGTACAGTTGAATGTTCCAAGTAAATTAACATCAGAAACAAAATCTCGACGAGAGAACAAGAAGTAGAAATAAGAGAGACGGAAGGATTGATTCATGGATGGTATGAAGGAAGCAAGGAAGGGATAAAAAAAATTCAGCAGTCATTCAATGCTGCAGTTGGCGTAGGTTGGTCATGTGGATTGCACGCTTACACGCAGACACCAGCTGCGTCCACAACTAATCTTTTGAGCCTTTTATTTCGCCCCTCCCCCTCCCCCACGTACCCCATCCCCATATTGGACAAATGGGAGGTAACCTGGACGCCAGGAAGTCTGATACACGAGTGACTCTACTTAGTCCGGTCAAGGCAGGCTGACTTCTGACCTTTCCAGCGAAGCTTCGGAGATGGGGGTGGGGGCTATGGAACCGTGGGACCTGGGCAGTTTCGCGATGTTTCGAGAAAGTACGCCTAGCCCTCGAGCAATGGTCTTGCTTACCAGACGTGAACTATTGGCAGGCTTACAGGGGAATTGGAGAAGAGCGAGGCAGGTAGCCTAGCAGCGAAGGATGGGAAATGAAAAGCAGCTAGTGGGATAAGATTCTATCTGAAATACGTTCTCTCCAATTGGATTTTCTTTGTTTTCTTTCTTTCTTTTTTAGTACAGACATCTTGGATATTCCTTCCCCCCCCCCCCCCTGCGGTTGACGTTTTTCATTGTGTAAAAATTACAATGACGTATAGACAAATGCGCGCTCTCACACTCGCTCACACACAGACAGAGAGGGTCATGAACGTGTGAAGGCAAACAGTCGCTTGAATTAAATGCACGAGTACTGCTTATTCCAGTGACTAATCACGTCCGCTTCAATAATGTGTCCTTTCTATGCGTTTTAATGTATGTAAACACATCACCTTTGTGAATACTTGGTGACATGGACACATTTATTTGTGATTGTTTTATAGACATCTGCGGAGTGTTCACCCATTTAACAGTCTTATAGCCAGCCTAAAGAGCGCATTGTGCATCTACCGTCATTATGCAGGTTGACGCCAATCGTTGGCACAGTAGGATATAGAGTATGTTTGCACTGACGACCCGTGAGGTACTTCTAGGAAATGGCAGACAACGGCTTTCTCATCTCCCATCCTCTTTTTCCCCCCTGGTACTCTTCTTCCCTGCACGAAATCTTCTTTTTCTGCAGTCACCCGTAGGGTTTCACCAAGAAATCCTTGTATTCATTTTTTTCAAATCACATTTACCGTCATATTATTTTCGTAATATAAATCACACGCATGGTCTCTCCTAATCTGTCTCTCGTGCTGTGTAATGACATGCCTATTTAGCAGATAAGCGTCGTCTTTGTCCACCTGCTTACTTATTTGTCATCGCCAAGTAGATTTAGCAATTGATTATTCATACTAAAGATGCAGTGTGTCGACAGAGAAGGGGTAGGCTGTCAAAAATGAAAAAAAGGCATTTAAAATTTTGTTATGAAATGGTAGTTGTCTTCGGGTCAGTATGAGCTGATGAGGAGGTATCAAACTGACCTAACATAGCTGTGGTTTAATGCACATTTTACCTCCGATGTTTCAGTTATGTATGCGTGTGTATGTGGGCGCGTTCGCCTACGTGCATGTTCTGCACATTTGCATTCCGGTGTTCGTGGTTGTGAAGGTAGCTGCGTGCGGGCGTGAGAGAGAGAGAGAGAGAGAAATGGAGTCAGGCAGAGGTATGTAGGGAACAAACGATAGGGAGAAATGTTGTAATCTATTACGTTGCTATTCTGTCGCACATAGTTTTTATAAACAAACAATAATATCATCCATGTTGTTTTTCTCTGGAATGGTCTTCTCCATCGGATTGCAATGAAGTCATAACCCCTGCAGATCACGCACGTGACGCAACACAATGGACAGAGTGCACGATGGGACGCGCGCGCGCGAGAGAGGCCTCCTGAGACTCCCGCCTTGAAATGTAGACAAGTCTGCAAGTTCTTATGTCATGGGTGCCCGAGAACTGACCTTCCTTCCAACGGGCCACATGTCAGTTAACTTTTCTTGGGGCGATGACGCCAGATCTAGAAACAGCCCATGTCCTCGCCGCGCGGTTTGCCGTCCCAGAATGGTCGGCCGTGCGCGGGTAATTTCCTGGGTGTCTCGTCTGCGCAAGCTTGAGGTTATTGTTAAACTGAGAAGAAAACAGCGGTAGCAGCGAAGGAGGGGAAGTAATTACACGAGCCATTTCGGGCCAATCCATCGTCTCGTGGTTTTCGGGGTTACGTGCCCTTGCCTAAACCCAGTGGACAGCTCGGAAAGAAACAATGGTTAAAGACGTCGGGTCATTTATATATATATATATACAGGAACCCTTTTTCTGTATCCTGGGGCATTCTTTATATACGTCGGGTCATTCTTTATGTAAGTCAGGGGATTCTTTTTATCTATACAGATGAATGCCACTGCTCGGTTCCTCAGCGCCCGTAGACTGTTGGGAGCAATAACGGCGGTGCACGGAAAAGCTCATCGTGTCCAGTAAACAGGCCAGGAGACTTGATCGTGCCTTTCGTAGCACGGCATTCATGTCGCTTTTGCGGTGAAGACGGAATAGATTAGTCTGCAAAATAAAATTTGCTTTATTTCTTTGTAGACGGAATAGATTAGTCTGCAAAATAAAATTTATTTCATTTGTTTGTTTTTTGAGTTTTCTGCACTAGGTGGCATTTGTTGTTCATTTGTCATTTTCGTGTTAAAAGTTTGTCTCCCCTTCCGTTCTTCAGCTGTAATTGTGTTCTTAGTTTCTGTTCTGAGCCTGCGAATTTTCCTATACCCTCATCCTTCTACCGTCCACCCCGTCCGACATGCTTGTCCCGTGCCTATAGTTTCGCTGATATAATCTTATCACGTCATAAGCAGTCTGCTCGTTTTATGAACCTAGTCTGGTATGCCTTAATGTTATTATGCTTTGCTTATTTTATGAACCTAGTATCCGCGCTTCTTTTTATTATTTTGCTTTTTTAGGGAGGGGATGGGGGGGCGGTGACGAGAATACCAATCGTGGGGTCAAAGTTACCCTTTAAGCTCTCGTATCGATGCTTACTGACATGTCATCCTTAATTCGTAGGCAGGGTAAAATCTGCAGAGAACGTGATAAAGACAGGAACTGGACAGATTTTACAGATGATCAGTATCCTGTCAAAACAGCGCACTCACGTGATCGATCGCTTGATAAAAAGCATCCATTAGCAATGTCCTTGTCCACAGGGTCAGAGAGAAAAAGTGGAGCAAGGAGAGGGGAAAGTGAACGGCAAGGGAGCAATAGAAACAAAGAATCGCTTCTGTTAAGAAAAACCAATGAACATATCCATATAATTTAATTAAAAAATATTACTGTATACCCCTACCTCTACCCCCCCCCAAGTAAACGTCAACAATCTTACCTAAATGACACCGATGTGTGATACCAGATGCAGCTACACAGTTCTATGCTGTGAATTTGGATATTTCACGCAGTTTACTGTGGTCCTGTTTGGAGTTAATTGTCCTGTTAGAGATAATCGCTGTAAAAGCTGATCATTGTTATTCGCATCTTTATCGGCTGAAAGGACTGAAAAATAAACGTCTGTTTTGTAGACCTCACCTCACCCCCACCCCCACCTCCACCTACAAAAGTAGAGACTCCCGGTGTCAGGTAGGACAGGCTGGACGCAAACCCGAGCTCATGACCTCATATTTGATGTACGCGTTTCCCGCGTTTATCCTGTTAGAACGATGCCATGACATTCTTGTTTGAAATCACAGGTAGCTGAGTGGCACAGAACGTGTTAAATTCCTGATTTCGAGAGCGTTTGTTTTCGTGCCGTGCGAGAGCCATGATAGGACGACGAGAACTTTCTGGTCATGGCCGACCCAGGGCATGTGGATGGGGCTGGCCGATGCTGGAATTAGTATACACAGACTTGGCCACGTCACGAGCCGTGACTGATGAGTCTAGACACCATACGAGATGATGTTTGTCATGACAGCGCGACGAGAGCAGAGGGCAGATAATGATTTACACCTTATCAACACCTCCCTCCCAGCTTCTCATGCCCACTCTCGAACGTCAGCTTCCTACTCGGAAGAGACATTTCGATGGGAAAATAAGCACGCACGCACATATGCACATACACAGTCTCTGTCTTTGTTTTTCCTGTCTGTCTGTCTCTGTCTCTCTCTCTCTCTCACACACACACACACATGGCCTTACTGTAAATGATTACCCTAGTCTTTTAAAGATTGGGTAAAGGGCAAAGACAGCAAACGAAAGAAAATAGTTTAAACTCTTTCCTTTTACCATTTTAAACTAAATGATATGGGGCTCTTAATGCGTACAGGAGGCAAAAGTACACCACAGACCCCACACACATTAGCAGAAACATTTTCAGATGATAATAATACGGTGCAATAGTTTGAGGAAAACTATAAGCAGATAATTTATTAACTGTTGGAGGACGACAATTACATAATTTGATATTTAGGTGACGAAAAAAAACTGATAAAGAACAAATGAGGTCCGAGCGCTTAAATTATCGAAAGATAGCCCTGCCAGTACCTCTTGTTGGAGTTATCTTTAAACCAAAAAAAAAACCTGACGTAAATTCTACGGGATCTTCTTACTGACCTACAAAGCCCCACGGCTTTTTTCTTATCGACTGGTTACGTAATATTTTCTAATGTTGACCTTTTAATGCACGAGCGGTCAAGTCATTAAAGTTACTTAGCAGGAATTCATTTCGGCATGTTATGGGCATCCACTTGTCCAGAAGGCGGTTAATTTTGTATTTCTGGAGACTACCCACCCTTAAAGCACCCTGATTTGTACCATAGTGATGTAAACGAAGATGGTAAGGACGTGACTTACAGGATGGACGTGAAAAGGGTTTGTTGGTTGGTTGTTCCCGCCGCAAACAAAGTACATATCAGGACGGTGTTGCTTAGACAAAGTTTGCGTGCTGCCACACGTGGGACTGCTGTCGCAACATGGGCCTTAGTCAAGTCATTCACATTTTGCTGACACCGGGCCAACCAGTCTTAGTACTGTTCCCTGTAGTGCCAGGAGTCTGGCTGGGCAGCCACTAAATTGTCAGTTTTTAAGTCTTAGATATGACGGCCGGGCGGACGCCGAGACCACCGAGGTGGTTACGTGAAAACGGACCCAGTGCTATAGGTGATACCTGCTTTGCCCTTCCAGTCCCATCACCACCTCTGTCCCATCTATCTCGTAACTCTCTCAACGGTTTGAAGTCGTTGCAGGTGTCCCGTGCACCTGGCAGCCAACGTTATGAGTCCGCTATGAGAGGAATGACACCAGCACACACGCAGCGTTCGTGGTCAGCCGTGTAAAACAGCAGTTTACGAATGCACGTGCGGTGCTACTGCTAATAGGTCAAAATTTCTTTTAGTTTTCGCTGTGCAGCACAAACGCCGTGTGAAAAGTACAGCGCGTGCTTGCTGTATATAGACATGTCAGGATGACGAGAGGATAGGTCACTCGGCACACCAAACATCATTAGCATTTCCATTTCTGTCCAAGGTCAAACAGGAGCATTTTGCACGTTCTGGCCCCAACCATGGGTGACGTCATGCAGACTTTAGCAAGCTATTGAATGCGATGTATTTTGTGCTGCCGATTAAGTCTAAGTACAGCAGCAATAAAGAAGTACATGTAACTAACCCAAGCGTCAGTAAATAAAAGTCTTTTCGACGGAATTCTCCTCAGCGACATTGCAGCAAAAGTCATTGTTTGGGAACAAGACGCGAACAAAGCGGAAACCGCATTGCGGTCAAGTCCTGGACGATTTGACCATCTTTTTATCATTGTCATCACGTGACTTTTTTGTAAAATGATTAGCCCGGGATTACGGAAGAAGTCAACTACACGAATTAATTCTGGGTGCCACGTCAATTTACGGAAAAAACAATTAAATGTTGGTCCTTTTTCTTTTCGGGAGTGGGGGCGGTCGCGTAGCATATATCAGTAAGGCGTGTTTGTCACGGAATTGTAAGTTCGGAACTGTTGTCCGGCGCACGGAGTTTCTCTGCTTGCTGCACGCTGCATTGTGTACACGTACTTTGTACGCTGCATTATGCACCTGTTTACGAGGCTGGCCGTCGTTGGTTTTCTCCACGATACTCCCTAAGCCCCCTTTCCCTTCCCCTCGTGCTCCCCTCGTGAGATAGCCTTCGTTTCTGATTTCACATAAGACAAAAACACCCGAACAGCAGATATGCGCCATCGTTGTCCAAAAATGAGGGGTATTATCTGACGTCAACAGTTTTCCCCCAAATGTTCGAGACAGTTCAAGAAAGGAGTTCAGGAATGACCTTGTTCCCTAGAATTGCAGTTTTCCAGAAGGCGCACTGGGCTTGGCGTGTTTGAGCTCTCGAACGCGCCTGTTCTTTACGGTGGCAAACAGCCAGGACGTTTGCCAGTTCACAAACTGTAAAATAATGCTTATTTCTTTCCCAGATGGTTGGATGTTTGATGCCAACTTTTTCTTTCTTCTTTATTTATTTAAGGAACGACAGAGGTTCTGATGGGCATTTTTCTGTACATTCAACTGTACTGAAGCCCTGGCACTGAAGCCTGTACCGTAACACTAACGGGTGGCTCCCACTATTTAAATAGGACTGTGTGCTCGGATCCCGTGTCCGGCACAAGTCACATGTTTACAGACTGGCCATGCTTTTTTTCCAGAGGACTCTGGTTTCCTCCACCTTCCACCCTCGGAACACCCTTCATCACCCTTCCCTCCCCTCTTGCAAAGAAATATGAAAGCCCTCTTCCGTAAACAATAAATAGCTCGGGCGCGCATTCGTCAAAGTGCAATATGCGCTTGCTGACCGCTGTATATCCTGCAGCAGTCTGCGAAGAGCAGGAAACAGACTAAAGGGAGGCGACTGCTCAGGAACAACAAGGAATATCAAGGAACTACAAAGATAGCAACAGATTTCCGCGACAATAGATCGACGTACAGGGATGCCAGGAAAAGTTGAATTATATTTTTAAAATATCAGAGCACAGGCACCATCTTGCAGATATCTTTGAAAAGCATCTAATTGTCCATTCATGTCAAACACCAGTCCTTTATTTAGGTGGAAACAACCAGAAGGGCAGTGGAAGTGGGAAATGATGGGGGATGATGGTGGTAGTGGGAGTGGTGGGGGACATAAGCTGCGCAGTTTCGCGATCGACTTCGCTTGCGAGTTATCGTCGAGTTTTCTGGCACTTGTCTTTGACGTAAAAGTCGAGGGCCACACCGAGTCATTTGTCACACGCTTCGGTCTTTCGAACGAATGTGAGTCCTGGTTCGCCGAACGTACGTAACCATGCATATAGTATGTTGTTGTTGTTGTTTTGGGAGGGGATTTCGCACGAACATATATTAGTGCACACGGAAAGACTTGAGATATTTGTTAAAAAATCTTAGCTGAGGAACTTTTCGTCTGGGAATGTAAATTTGGGCGAAATATTGTGATTGATGATTGATGTTCATTCATTTTGTCACGTGGTTTTATAGCCAGGGTGTACAACAGGAGGACCGCAAGAGAGTGTGTTCACAGAAGACGAAAGAGAGCATTTCACTGGAGTTCGGATATTTGCGCTCACGTGCGCAGACGTGCACACACGACCCGGGTTAGTTACAGCTAAGGTTAATGAATCCAGATCAGACATTTGCTTCAGTTTTTTTTCTTAGAGCATACAGAACACCGTGGACAATGATATTCAGGTTGCATGGCGTCCATGGAGCGTATTTAGAATACATCTGTGTTTGACCCCAGACAGAGGTCTCCAAACTGTCGGTGAGCGCGCGCGCACACGAGCAGGCACAGGGAAGGGGCAAGTGGATAGGCGTGAGGGCAGCGTCCTTGAAACCTGGTCTACATACATCACGACATGACGACAGTGTCCACAGCGCGTGTCTAAAGCATCGATCACAAGGCAGCGCGCAGCCTCCTCCGGCACTTCTCGTCCATGGGCTCAAGTGTATTGGGCTGTGCCTCCTGGGGTCGGGGTATGGAGGTGTGTGTGTG
>SMGT01016653.1:55970-86838 GCA_004794575.1 Lanistes nyassanus | reverse complement strand
CCCCCCCCCCCCCCCACGGAAAGACCTGCGAAATATAGCTCGCCATTTGCTTGGCTCTGCTTTTTAGACATCCTAAATAGAGCTCGTCATTTGATTGGCTCCAGTGAATTAGAGCTTTTAGGTGTGGGATCGTGCACTTTTTGTTACTCTTCAAGTTTTGGCTAAGTACGCCGAGCCGCTAGCACAATTCTTTGCACCCTCCAGCCCGTTTTACTACCAGTCTCAGAGGCGAAGGATACATTAGGCCACAAACCAGTGTCCTGTTGTAAGTTGGGTTATACTTTGGTTTTTAAGTCTACGCCAAGTAGGGGGTTAGGACTGCTCAGACAGGGGTCACAGCTCGTGTTTTCCTAATGTAACCCGTGTGGGATGGCTGTCATTCCGACATCTCCTTAATACTGATCGGATGCTCTGAATATTCATCTGCATCCGACATAAAATACCTTAGTGACCTCACTCTTTTTCTTGTATTTTGATTATCGACCAATCCTTGTCTTTAAATAAATAAGCCAAGTTGACAAAGAAAGGCCAATTAAAATAAAATTAATTAAATTATCATTGTTGATTATTCGGATTTCTTTCGTATCTTAGCTCTGCTTACGTAACTGACTTAGAACAATTAAATTTAGATGGTCCACTCTCAACTCCATACATCATTCAACTTTCCTGCATTAGTCTGTCGATGATCTACATCTAGCGATCCTTCTATCCACCCTTATTTTATTTCTCCCTTCTCTAGTTTTCTCGTGCCCGTGAACCTCAGTCCATCCCCCTAGCGCCGCCCTGATAAGGCACCCTCATGTTCCATTGTTCCCGCTTCTTTGCTTTGCGTCTGGCGGAAGCTGGGGTTAACCCCTACCCTCCCTCCTCCATTCCAGACAGCGGCCCTCCCCTTGTTTCTGTTTTTGTTCACATTTATCCCCAGATCTCTCCGTGACTCCTCCCACTGCAATCTGTCGCGTCCACCTCCTAAAGCTGCTGAACATCCTTGTGGCTTACGCAAAGAAATTCGAGTACATTCTGTGCGAACATTTACGCGAGGAAGAAACACGCATATGCCTTGCGCAAACGCTGAAAGCAAAGAATTTTTGTTCTCTCTCTCTGACTAGCAACTCCGGATGCAATCCGCCGCCTTTATTAATCTTTTCCACGTTCGTTATCCACCGTCTTCGAACTTAATCTTGACTTTCTCATAGATGGCTGGAAACTTCGTTAATAAACGATAAATGGAGCTAAACTAATAATTTAAAGCCAAAGGTGATTTTAATTTGAGAGAACTCAGAAATAAACTAAATGATTCATCTAAAGGGAGATTCTGTATTGGACAGAACCCGAAACAGGTGCTCAGGTGCGAGGCAGTCTCGTGGCTAAAGCAATAAAGAAGCACACCCCTCTTATTAGAGTATATATTTATGCATGCTGTTTTCCCCTGTATGTGCGCTCCCCCTAAACTATAGCTTACGCCCCTCTTCCCTCCCCCTCTTGAACCGCCGCTATATAGCCACAACAACTGACGGCGTATAACCCTCCATACCACAAAACCCTCTCCTCTTGAAAACACAACAGAACAAAGGACACCAAAGTGTCCCTTCCCCTTTCTCTGAGAAAACTTTCACTAACTCCTCTAACATCTCCTTCAAACTGTTCCATTTAGCTTACGTTCTGACTCTTTAGCATTTGTCAAAGATTTCCCCTTATGGTTTCGTACATTTCCTTTAGCATTAGTCTAATATTTCTCTTAAGGTTTTGTACTTAGCCTTTAGCATTAGTCTAACATTTTCATTCTCCTTTTCTGTCGACTCGCTTCCATCCTGTTCAGATCAAGCATGCTCCCGTTGACTCAGCAAAGCTAAAAGCCCATGTGGCTATTTCCTTCCCTCAGTCCGTCCGTCCGACCCCACTGTTTCCTGTGCCTGAAAGGAAGAGCTTACGAAGGTCAGAAGATTGCCATCGGATCGAAGAAGGTGCCAGATTATGTTCCTGCTCCTCTGCTTTGGTGCCCGCATGCGATGTGAGGTCATTGCTCGACAAATACACATACATATCTCGAGAAATGTCAGCGCGCACGCACTCACTCATGCACGCAGGCTCTCTCTCTCTCTCTCTCTCTCTCTCTCTCTCTCACACACACACACACAAACACCATTTTTATGCTTAAGGCTATTCCGACCCGACCATTTCAAATTGTATCGGCCGACACCAGCCTGCACGCTCGAAAAGAACCCTGCAGTTTTTACTATCCAGTTTTTCAGAGCAAAAAGCGTATTGCGACCGGCTATCGTGCTCGAAACGGAAGCGTAATAACCTGGGAAACATTTGTCTCGACACACAAATACTCTGACGGGCTCGAACGAAGGAGGAAAGCCATTTTGCCAGGGCCAGTGGAATTTGTGGACTGGTATCTTGAAATTTATCGTTTTCTGTGGATTGCAGGATACGTATTCTTTTCGAAAAAACAAAACTCCGAGAATGGCTGAGTGAAACAAGAAGTATATAAGTTTTCCCTTCGATTGCAGTTTAAAGGAGGACTCGAGTCCGCAGGGGTCAGTTATGCATGGGCGCAGGGTATGAGGGGCAATGTATGACATTCACTGGAACAGAAGGCCATCCATCTCTCTCCCTCCTGCTTTTTTCCCTCTCGCTTCATCTCTCATACCTGCATGCACATGGACGCACGCACGCACACACACACACACGCGCGCAATACCACACGAAACACACTTAGCTGAAACCGATGATATTTATGGTTTCCGCAGGCACGAAAATTAATGGCATCTATGTATTATGCTCGTTAGATATTCTCGCGGTCAGGGCATTCGGCGTATCTCTGTCATTGCCATGCAAAAGGTATAACTTCCTTCAGCACATGCGGAACTCTCGCGAAAGAAACCCTAATGATTTAAGACAATCTGCATTACAGCTTTCAGGCTGAGGGAGCGAACGAGAAATGAACTGGACACGTCAGGAACGTCCGAGGACCCGAAGAGAAAGCAGACGCCTGTAAGCCTGGGACAGCGTACTAACTTTCATCCGGGCCTTACGTACGCGAACGTGCGTCCTAGTTCACCAAAGTCGGCCACGTGTATGAACATAGCCATAGATTCTGCGAACCGGGACGCAAAGTCAGTCGTTTAAGATAGTCCTTCAGGCGTCAACCTCTGAAGATACAACATATCGTCCATGACAGATCTATTTTTGTTTCTTCGTGCACGAAAGGAGTGAAGGAAAAGCTAAAGGTTGCTCCGCGACCTATATTTTAAGGTCGTACGGGAGCGGGGTTGTTTGGAACCTCCACATTTCTGTGGGTTAGCATCTTGAGGGTGGTCCCGTCTCTCTCTCTTCCCTCCCCCCCCCTGTTACCCTAGCTGAGGCAACTGAGGGAAGGGTGGTCCGGCGCACGGGTATCAAACCAGCGCCTTCGGCTTCAGAAGTCATCGCTCTAATCACTCGACCATCCGCTTCCCGTTCACAAAAGGAGTAGTCTCATTGGACTCGTCTAGCTCTATGTCCTGTAAGAAGACTCATGACGACCAGAATATTGAATAAAGGAGTAAAAAACAGCGTTAAGAAAAATTGGAATCCCAGTCAAAATAAACAAATCATTATTTTCGATTTTTTAAAAAAGGTTTTAAAATTGTCATAAGCAGAAAAATGACAAAGAGATTATTTAAGTGTATGCTTGCTCTGTAAACGTTAGCAGGACCATTATTTTCGCGTGAAACACATTATCAGGCCGAGCCTTCTGAATGTACCCCCTCCATCTCCTTCCGTCCCCCTACCAGAAGGTTTAACTGTTGCATTTCTGTCGTTATTATGCCGTTCAAGCACTTACACGCGTGCCTTTCTTGTTCTGTCCCAGAAACTAGTTTTCCGTCTGGGAAAGGCCGTGTGACGTGTTTGTCAATTAGGCAAACAATCTTGACCTGCAAGCTAAGTAGGTCAATCTGGCCTATATCTGCATCTAGGCTGAGGGCGTGAGATTGGGCGACCGTAAGCCGATATTACACGGCTCTACACATATGATTATATTCAAATTAGAAAGAAAAAAATCAGTGCTCGAAAATCATGCAGTGATTCCAAAGCAAACGGCGGCCAATATCTTCACAAGGGAGCCTACAGAAGCAGTCAGATTTCCATAAAGCTGCGAACGTTTATTTTTCCCTTCCCTCCCTCCTCCTCCCTAAACACGCATCATGTGGGGTAGCCACATTGCCCCAGGCGTCCAAATATTTGCAGATCCAGGCGTGGTCTAACCGCCGACCTAGTTCTGCAATACACTTGAAACTGGACAGCTGTCGTTTTTTCCCCCTTGCCACACAAGCTCCAGTTTTTTGTCGGATAAAACCAGGTCACGTCCGTCCTCTCCCTAGTAACACTGCTCTCCTAAAGGTCCTCACACGTCTGTGGCTACCCATCATGCCTTGCTTTTTCTCCGCGAGCTGCTGGAGCGAGAACGGGGCCAAACAAACCTTCGACCTTTACCCCCACCCTCCCCGCTGTCACCGTCCGTCTTCCTTTTCTGTTCATTCCCCGCTCACCGTAACCTAGTTACCTCCAGTCCCCCATCTTAACCTGTAATTAATTTCATCCTTTCAAGGCTATCTTTAAAGAACCTTTTACTGCGCTCGCTTACATAGCTCCATATTCGAGCAGTCACTGAAACCAAAAAAGTGTTACTCATTGATAATTTCTCGGCAACTATTGAACTACCTCCTCCCATGTCCCATCTCCTCCACATCCACAACCCCGCCATTTCGCCCTTCAGCGGGTCGATACAGAGCAAGTTCATATGAAAAGGTCACACATGACTTTAATTTGACGTGTTCGATCATAACAAGAACTGATTTAATTTTGCTACCGTTTTTTTAAAAAATTACGCTCACTTTTAACTTCGTAAAAGTTCAACATACCAGAACTCCGTGCCAATAAGTGCCCATTCCCACCTCCCGCCCCCGTATTTTTGTGCCAATGATTTTCTGGCCTGTAAAACAAGACAGACATGTGTATATATTCAAATGATAGCTTCTACATTGTGTACATATTATAATTAATGATTTACATCTGCTGACACTACGAAGTTCTGCTGCTAAAATTTAAAACACGCGCACTTTAAAATGGTGATCAAAATGGTCGTGTATGTCGTGTGATCTGAACTAGTGATGTGTTCCATACAATTGTTAAAAAAGCCGAATAACTTCCAATTTTTTTCCGAATACGGCACTTTTTTTGTCTCAGCGTGAGCACGCATTTCCGGCCAGCTCAAAAGGCAGCAAGAACAAGCATCTATAGTTAAGTGCGCCCAGTAGGAAATCTGTTCTGTAGCAAAAATATAATGTTTTCTGACCTGACTGACCATGGTGTATTTTAATGAAATACGAAGAATACGTCTTTGCCTAAAGAATGCATATTCACCTAGCAATACCTTTAATAATAATAATAATATAATACAATTTCAGTCTAATCACTGACGTTTGATATGTCTTCAGAACTGAGAAAACCCATAGAAATCAATTACATTCAATAGTTTCCACATACGGGCCAGTGAGTGAAGTGTACATGGGAGACAATCGTTGCCATCTGGCTGACCATATCATTACCCGGAACATTAGAGTGCACCCACATTTCTCAGAGATAAAAATTCCGGGCAGCTTCACAGAAATTAAAGGCTGTCTCTCGCGCTGCTGTTGCTGTCATCTGTGATTTGTTACTATTCAAGTGTAGGGAGGGTGTGTGTGTGTGTGTGTGTGTGTGTGTCTGTGGCTTTTTTTTCGGAGACGGCTAAGGGATGCGGGATGGGCGTGGTGGGCAAATCATGCAGACCTGAAAAGGATTCTGGGAGTGTGACTTATTGCACGTGCGCTTTTATTAGACTCGATAGCGCT
Source organism: Lanistes nyassanus (assembly GCA_004794575.1). Taxonomy (NCBI): domain Eukaryota; kingdom Metazoa; phylum Mollusca; class Gastropoda; order Architaenioglossa; family Ampullariidae; genus Lanistes; species Lanistes nyassanus. The sequence goes on along the minus strand of SMGT01016653.1, from coordinate 80,956 downwards.
GTCATTAGACTGAAGTAGGGTGGCAGGAAATAAGCTGTTATTGGCTCGACAGCAGCCCGAGCAAATGTTGTCTTACAGGAAAGCTGCAAAGGTACAAACAGAAATGACTGTCGCAATGATTGAGACTAAGCCTAAAATGCAAACGAGAACGTGTGCCCTGCGAAATTCTGCTGTTGCGAAACGCAAAGTGCAAGGGAGATGAAACGTACACGGGGTTGTCAAATCTAGACTAACAATCAGAGCGAAATTTTACAAGGCTGCTATAGCAGCCACCCGCCTACCATTTCTCTTCATTTCGTTCAAAATGTAAGAGGTCTTACGCAGCCTTTCTAAAAAAAAGTTATTGCTTTCATGCTGTAGGAGAAAAAACTGAGCGAAATTGATCCTTAAAAGTGTAACGCCATCAACGCAGTTTTTCAGTTGACACTCTGTACCATTAGTTGTTGGGCCGATTTTTTAAAAATGTAAAAACTTCATTTAATCCTTTACAAAAAGCCCTAGCTAGATTACTTACTTCGCACTAACCAAAACAAACAAACAAGCAAGCAAGCAAATAAACAAACAAACAAAGAAGCCCTTGTGTTAGAAGGGTAAAAGAAAGCCAGGAAACATCCGCTCCCTGGAGAAATGGAATTCTAACAAACCAAAACAGTTTCGATAGCTTTGCTTCTTAAAGCTAACTCATAATTGTTTCTGTGTTTAACATAATTCCGTGTGTGTTTGTGTGTGTACAAGCGTAATCACACTTTGAAGTGCTGAAACTGTTAAAGGTTTCAACAAAATTGGTTGATCAGTACACTGAATGTACAATGAAAGGCGAAATCGATAAACTAATAACATTACTTCTGACGTCTAGGTCGGCGGTGTCTGTCAAACTGAGGGGAAGAAAGCGATGAAACAGAACTTCAAGTACCGTTTACAAGCATCAGTCGTAACTGAAGTGCCGTTATGGTTGGTAGCCTATCAGAAGTTTGAAAGAATAAAGTTGAAATAAACCAACAAATTAGCAACGAAAGAAAGACCCCCCTCCCCCCAAAAAGACCCAAATGAAAGCACAGACAAATGCCTAAATGAAAATTAAATGCACACACACATACAGTACGGTCGTGTCAAATTTGCCGCCAGGGCAAGGCGTGGGTGCCTTATTTCACGTCCCTTTCTTACTCCAGGTGTCATGCAAGAATTTCAAACGCGTGTTCAACAAAACGTTGTTTATGCCGCAGAACGCGTGGGTGTCACATGAAGCCCACTGTGAAATTTCATGACTCACGTGACCTGTCGCATTAAAAAAAAGAAGAGAGAAATGTTTCCATTACGTGCAATCGCCGACATATGCACCAGGTCAATGACAGTCGTACTTTTTGAGTTCCGAACCCACCATCTTCTGTATCAGTGACAAGGACGCAAAAGCATCTGTATACCTATAAACTGATGGATATAATGCGTAAACCAAGTAATATAAAATCATAAGTAACAACTTTATCTGCAAACTGGAATGGAAGGGGGTATATATTCGAGGTATAGAATGATCACGATAATAGAATGATTGCAAAAATACCGGTAATTAATTTAACCGGCGCCAAAATAGCCCCAGGGACCAATTTACCGAGCTTGCGTCTATACAAGCATCGTCAATTTAAAAAAAATTAAGGCCTTTCTTAACAGGAGAACTGTGTATCTTCATCTAGGTTTTTGGAAGTAGGACGAAAACATATTATTCGGTTAAACAGACTCTTAATCTTTGCATGTTTGCCTCCAAACATTAAGGTGTTTCTCAAAACACCGCCGCCCCTTAGACTGGCTTTTTCTCATCACTGCCGCAGATCGTCTTGTTTGCAACACTTAAAGCACCAAAACAAATCAGCGGCCCGTGGAGATTTGAAAAGCCAATAACATGAGCAAACACGTTTTCCCAAACCCAAATCGAACGTGCTTGTTTGGTCTCAGCTTGTATCCCCCTCGCCCGATGCTCTCTGGAAACCTCTCGCACTTTTTCTTTCCCGGCTTGAAGCTACTGCCCCACATTTCGATGAAATGTCATCTTTTATCAACAACCGACACCAGTTAAGTTATACCCCTACTCCCCCATCCTGAAACAACCTTCTCCCACCCCATCATACATATCCATTTTTCCCCCTCGAACGTTCCTTGCTAGGTCTTAAGAGACCATTCTTCCTTCAGAAAATCACGCGAGGAAACTTGTTTGGCTAGAGCCGCACACAGCGCTACTGCCTCGTTTATTGTAAAGCGTGTATCATTTCATGCCTCTCGCGCACAGGAGCTCTGAGTCGCGGCTGGGAGCCACTGGTACGCGGGGTATACAGGTCTTAGCTAAGTCGGACGAAACCTATCGTTATAGCTAAGAACTAATCAAACCACGTGCATTTAACAATTAGACTCATTTCGGTAATAATCCCTCTCCCTCCCCCCTCTCTCTCTCTCTCCAAAAAAACCTTCCCGAGATTTCAGTGCAACATGCATCTGTAACGAATATTCAAGTTTTAAAAACTTAAATTATGTTTTGTTGCAAACAGGTGGACTAGTGTCCGATGCCTGCTTTCACCTGACTTAACTGAGCCGTGTAAACCCCTCATAATAACTGCAAATGGAGGGTGATTTCAGTTGAACACAATTTCAGCAGCGAGGTATTTTTTGTTTAAAACAATTTTGACTGGGGGTTCAATTGGGGGCTGGTGCATCTACAGAAGTAGGGTGGCAATAGAGCAGATCACGAGACACTGGACTTTCGTACATAGAGTACGGACGGACGGACAGATGGATGGATGGATTCATGGATGGATCGACAGACAGACCCACAGAAGGACAGAGAGACATCTAGTGCTCAGGTCGTGAAAGTGGAATAGCTTCTTACATCTTGCACCTGAGACCTCTGATGGTATATGACGTCACATGGAACGATCAGTCGCAGATTAATTTGAAAGTCACGAGATTCTGCAAGTACAAATCACGTTACCTCATCTCTGTTTTGTTTCACTTCATCTCTTCCATGACGTCATCACCTGTTAACAACATCTCACATTAAACTAAATCGAAACATCGAACAGGGTTTACTTTTATCAGCGAAAGGAACTAAATTCATTCCTGTCACAAAGATACATCGCTCAGACTCTAAATGAGTGAAATAATGAATAGTCTTCTGAAACTCCAGCCCAGATTTTTTTTACATGGACAAAACCAAAAAAGGAGCCTGTCTAAAAGGAAATGCTGAAAGTAATCTCAAACCTTCAACGTACTGTTTTCAGAACAAAGAGAACATTACCAAGGGCGACAGAAAGCCATGACAAATCACCAGCGGAGCGGACACCTCACAGGACAGGTTTTGGCCTTTGATAATACGCCTGGCAGTGTTCATTGAAGTTACCCTTCTGCAAGCGCTGAAATAAATTGCGCGATGAAGCAGTAATATCGCATTCGGCGTTATGTCCCTGTTCAGGAAGCGGATTATAAATTGCCGGGGGTTAAATGAAAAGGTCTTGTCCTTCTGACCGCCCTGTACTTAACAGTTATATTAGGAATCTAGAGTTATTAATAGGTCGCAATCTGTGACCCACATTCCAAGGCAAACGGAGCAACAACGCGCTGACGAACGCATGTGCACAAGCACGATCTGGTCTGATGGAATTGTGTTCTAAGTATTTTCCTCGGCCATGTGGATAACATTGTCGCTGTCAGCACTTTAATTCAAACAGGTCAAACTTAAGGTAAAGATTATAATAGCTATGAATATGCAAAGGGAATTCCTCACTGTTTTTCTTTATTGTTGAAAGTCAGGTCAGTAAGACTGTCTCATAACAGGGTAGGATGGAAAAAGGGGATAAATGTTTTAAACAGGGGGGAGGAGGAAGGAGCAGGATACCCGTAGAAGCTGAAGGAAATTCCGGAGGACTAGCGCTGCGCTCTAAACAGGTGTCACATGCCGAAATTTTACTTCAGCCCTACACGGGATCCGAATCCATGACCTTCTCTGTCTGTCTAACGCTTAACCACTACGCTACTGGGTGCACAGGAGCAGATACACTTATATTCTTAAGAAAAACGAAGCTTAAAAATATATTTGAAGAGCTACTGGAGCAACTGAAGACACTGATCAGAAGACAACACTTGCGATCATGTGCACTATCAAGATATTCTCTGCGTCTGTTTCGTTGCCGCTGGTTTTTTAGACCTGTTTTGGTTACCTGGAGTCAGCTTTCGTCCAGGATCGTTAAGAGGACGCCGATGGTGATGATGATAACAAGCCTGGCCCAGGGCCTTGATTCTCACTCGTCATGTTGTTCGTCTTAAAGTATTCCTCGTCATCTTGCTCGTCTTAAAGCATTACTCGTCAACTTGCTCGTGCAATTGTCATTTAAGGACCGCGGCAGCAGAAATTTGTAGCAAACGTTGTCCCAGACAGGTGTTCAAATTAATTTTCCAGTCTTCCACGGAAGACTACGATGATTTGCTGATTAGTTCATCGCTGCTTGAATCAGAGCACAAAACCCTTCTTGGTGTAATCATGCGATTGTTTAACGAACCTTGTACCTCAGTTAACGACCGCCCTAGTTAACAACGCATTTGTTATCAGAGGGACCGTTGCAGCAAGAAAATGCCTTGCATATAAATCCACTGCAGGATAACTTTGTCGTGGTAACCAATGTTGAACAATGACAGTAAAAACAAAAGCATTACCTATGCAAAAACAAAATCGAAGCGAGGCAGTGACGACTTTCCTTGCAAGACCAGTTTAGCTTCAGTCCTCCTATTTTCCCCACATCAGCTCGACACGTCAATTCTAGTTTTTAATTTTTTTCTGTCTCTGACCATGCTTCAGCTAAGTTACAGTCATACTGCCCTGTTTTTTCGGTGGATGTTTCTGTTGCAGTGACACCCATTCAAGCTAATTTTAGAATTGTAGTTTTCTTTTAAACGTCCACTTCCTTAGCTGTCACTTTGAAATCTTCTCATTGTCGTGGCTGTCTATATTTGGACTACTTAAAAAGGAGAAGACCCGTGACAATGCATATGAAGGAAATTATTTCTGGATATCTTGATCCTTGAATAGTTTTATTGTAGTTAAAATTTGTTAATACATACTCATTTTGTTGCTGGACAGATAGCGAGGATTATTTTTAGTTTTGTATTAAAAAGGTTGGCGTGGCTTTTTTTCTGCCCCTACTCCGCTCACAGTCTCCACCGCAAAGAGAAAGGAGAACAAACTGCAATGGAGAGGATAGGGGACAAGGGAGAGGAGAAAGGGGTTTGCTTGTGACACAGAGAATTTCAACAAGAACGTCCTGACAACACAAGAGTGAGAGTTTTATTTTACAACGGGATAAAGACATACAGCAACCGAGGACCTTGCCGACGAACCACAATATCTTTTTATAGCAAAAGCTAGCCCTATATGAATAGTTTTATGCCTCAACGCTGTGACGTGTAGCTTCTGTTTGTTTGTTCCTTTGTCTGCATGCGTGGGTCAGTTCGCTTGTCCATGTCTGCCCTCTTTCTGTCGGCTGATGCGAGCCACAAAATGCCATGCCTAAATTTCCTGCTGTAAAACGTCCTGTAGGAGGGAGGGATTAACGAAAACATTTTTATGTTTCGAAGTCCATCTGTCAGAAAGATGAAATTCATTTATGCAAAATTGAAATGCAAGAAGTGGGGGAAAAAGGTTCTTATTCAATGCCTATTCCTCCATCCTTCTTCTGAGCTGGCTGGGCAACTAGACAGACAGAAACCAACCTGACCTTTCCTTCTATCACCGCTCTCTTCTTTACAATTTAGTATGCCGAAAGCCTGTTCGTATTATAATCTGCTCTGTTTAGTGTTGCGCAACCTACAGTGGCGAAGTTTAGTCAATCTTTTTGACATCGACAGTTTCCGCCGATTATTTACGACTTCTCTCGTCAGAATGTTTCACCCTTCGACGCCCTTTTGATCTATTCTTGCACAATCACTAGACAAGGCGTTATTGCAATATCCACGGCAGCAACACAATCCGTATTGAAGGTCTCGCTATATTTGGATGCCTTTAGGGTGTTCAGGTTGTGGGAGACAGGTGGGGGTGGGAGGGCGGCCTTGGTGGAGTCGGTGCGCAATGCAGCGGTGACCCGATGTCAGTCAGGTCATGTGCACGAACACGCGGGACTGCGTGTCCATCTTATCGTCTGCTAGTGTCGAAAGCTAGACTGCCAGGCGTTTAACGAAATGACTTTTGATGAGGTCCCCTTTGCTGTTCCTCAAACAAAGCTCCCGAGACGTGGCTGTATTTCTTGGGCGTGTGCCACAGGGGGTGGCAGTGTAGCGGGCATTCTCTGGGATATCTACCACAGTCGGCAAAATGCTTTGATCCATATAGGAACAAACGCCGGGCTCAGGGAGGGAAACATATGTCCGTCTGGGTATCTCTAATGGATTTTTTCTTGCTTGCGCACATGAGTATAGTTGCACACGAGTATAGTTGCTCTTTGTATTATGACATGCTTGGATTGCTCCAAGAAAAAATGAAACAAAAATTTCTTAAAACAACCACCAGCCTGTACAAAGCCTCTCTCTGGGAAATAGAGAGAAAGAGAGAGAGAGAGTGTGTGTGAGTGTGTGTTGGTGCGCGTGTACTTGTGCGCATGAATTTTCATTGATTACCTGTGCGTCCGTGTGTGTGTGTGTGCGTTCTTGCATTCGTACTTTTGCATTGCGCGCATGTGCTTGGTTGCGAGTTCGCCCGCGTGCGTAGGCGGATCTTAACTTGACCCTCCCTTTCTCTCGCCAGCCTCCTACCCTCGTCAGTAGCATAAACGTCTGTGCTTCTCTCTCCACGTATACGCATGGCCATTTCAGGAATAAATATTTCGTATAGTCATCTCAAGAAATCCACCCGCGTGATAAGAAATTTTCTAATGCTAGGCATTTTACTCAACAATTTTTGTGTTTTTCCTTTGCTTTGTTTTGTTTCATTGGCTGAACTAAAACCGCCTGTGCCGGTTGCCTGGATTGTTATTAAATCGTGAAAACTTACTGAAGGCATTCTGGTCCTGGCATTGAAAACAGCGCGTCCACGCACATGTTGGTGTGCGTCGCACTTTGATCTTAAAAAATGGGCATTAACATTGTCCAAGAAACATATCCCGTCAATGTGTTTATAGCCTCCTTGAGAACCCCAAACACTCCACGCAGCTAGAAATGAATATAGAACGCCCAGTGAGAATTCTAATTTTATCCGTCTTCCATATTGCTCAAAAGAATTTAAAGACCAGTGGAAACTGCACGCGCTGCGTGATGCCATAAACACAAACCGGTAGTCACAACAAAGAATTAATCAATGTAACGACCAACAAAAGATTTCATGGGCTATTTTCCTTGAAACAACAAGATACAAAGGTCAGAGCCGGTGCAGCACAGACCAGTCAGTGTCAAAAACGTGTGTCCTGCTTTGGCCTGCACTCAAGCAGGGCACCGTTGTCGCAAGGTCTGTGCCAGTGACTACAGTTTCATTTGTGGAATCGCTTGCGACTTTTGCTGAAACAAAAGTTGAGCGAGTACATCCAGGAGTAAAACAAAAGGCGAAAAACAAAAACAAATGGTGATAATAGTGGAAAGTGAACCAAACTTTATGAGAAACATAAAGTAAACGTTTTGAGGCACTACTCCTTCAGCAACCAGAACACACAACACAAACTGGAAATAACTAGAAAATGACACTAATCTGTGTAGACGCACCGTGTGGAGAAGATTAACCATTTCCTGTTCTTTCTAAGCAGTGCCATTTTCTAGTTATTTACTGTTTGTGTTCTGTTTTCTGTCCTGATGAAGGGGTTGTGACCCAAAATGTCGACTGTATGTTTGTCAGACGGGGTGGCTCAATTTTCACTGTTATCACTCCTGCTGAAGCTAAGGGAACAAGTGGATAAAGTTAGATAGCAGTGGGTGGTTTGTCCCCAGGCGAAGGCCCAGCACCCGCCATCAAACAGTTCACACTCCCTCATAGTGGCATCATGATAATCTTCATCCTGTTGCCTCCGGACACAGATTCTGCCATTGTGAAACGATCTGGCAAAGCAAGACTCGTTCCTGAAAAGAACTCTAGCCCACTGCTGGCGAGTCCAAGCCAGATGACCCCGAGGCCAGGCCAGCCGGCGTCAGGACAGGTCGTACTGCGGGACGCCTTGCACGCAGGATAGCCTTGTGCAGGCGGTTCCTAATTGTCTAATAGGTAATGGTGACATTGCAGACTTCTCGCACCTGGCCCCTGTGTAGCCAATGCCTGTCATCCAGTCTGGACGTCGATCGTGGGCGTCCAGGTCGTTTGTGCACTCTCTCCCTCTCTCTGACACTACCGATCTAGTAGTAACGGGTTTTGAATTCTTTTGAGCGGTATACTTTAAGTAAGCATTGGACAGATAATGTACGAGCAAAAAGCCGTGGCAAGTGCACTGTAATGTTACGATTCAAGATGGTGAGTGCGCGTTCACACGCAACCACCCCTTTCATGGAACTACGGTTGTGTCAGAAGAAAAGTAATAGTTGATAATAGGAATGAAGCTTCATTAGTGATAAAAAGAAAACAAGAGCACTATTTCATTAATATAATAACAATTCAAAAAGCTTATCTTTTGTATGCTGCATTTCCTTAATGATCATACGGAGTATAAAAGAAAAACGAGTGACTGCCGCTTGGAGGAAAATCCAACTGAAATTAAAAACAAGGGAACTGGACCAAGCTAGAACCGGACAAAGACGAAGACAATCTACATGTTTCGGGGCACTACCCCTTCGTCAGGACGACACAACAACGACGAAAAAAAAGCGAAAAAGAAAAAGAAAAAGACTTAGCTGCAGTAGATGTGGCGGTGGGCTGGATATCAGGAAATATCTACTGCTGCTTCTTTTTCTTTTTCGTTTTTTCGTCGTTTTTGTGTCGTCCTGATGAAGGGGTAGTGCCCCGAAACATGTAGATTGTCTTCGTCTTTGTCCTGTTCTAGCTTGGTCCAGTTCTCTAGTTTTAAATTTAATTTGGGTCATCCGGAGTGCAAAAAACATTTACAGTTTAGTACAAGATGCTAATACTAAGATACTAAATGTGAATGGACAAATCTTCCTTCCACTCACGAGATATAGGCTTTCAATATCTGTGATCTGTGATCTGAATTTGTAAAAAGCAAAGCAATACACCCTTCACATGTCGCAATGATATGGCCATCGGCCCGATTTCAGCTTGGGTATAGTAGAACGGGCTCTGACTGCGGGTGGTGGAAAGAGAGCGTGCCCTGACTGCAGGTGCTGGGCAAGAGAGCGTGCCCTGACTGCAGGTGGTGGGCAAGACAGCGTTCCCTGACTGCAGGTGGTGGGCAGGAGAGCGTGCCCTCACTGCAGGTGATGAACTAGAGAACGTGTCCTGACTGCAGGTGGTGTCACATACCTCAGCCCTCTAGCGGACTTTGTACACACTAATAAGGACCATAGAAACACGAACATCAGCCTGACTGTGGACAACGGAATGTTGCCGCTCCGTAGTGTCTTGCGTTCCAAAGCAGACGATTATAACAACAGAGTTATATCTACAGCGGTCACATTAGCAGCAGGCTTACTTACACTGGGCTAAAACATGCGAAATAATGCATTTATGCGAGATATACCGCACGTCTTCTCTTTTTGCTTGAATGAGCATTTTAGCGCAATGTTTGCTGTATAACCCACCCACCCCCCATAAAAAAGTGGTGAGCTGGCATAGTTTGTCACGTGACCACTGACCGCAACGTGCACTTTTGTTTATTGTTCTGATAACTTTATGAAGGAGTAAGCCGAAGGCTGTTCCTAGTCTATACAAGCTATATCTTAACGTTTGGTCTAGAACAGACTCGTTGCGCAATCAAAATGATATTATTGCATATATCCCGGGATAAGACAACAGTGATGAAAGAATAGCGCCAGAGATAGAACAAGCAGACATTTATTATTTTGCTTCTCCCTTTTACTTCAGCTTTACGCACGCATGCACGGAGCCGGGTTGGCGGGTAAATCTGCGCGTCGGGCATGTATGGGCACGCATACGACCCTGAAAGGAAATTACTATTGCGCTTTCAAATGTGGGTGGAGTAAAACTTGCTGTGTCAGCTGCCGAAGACCTCTGGAGAAAAATGCTGTTGTTTCTCCGCCATGAAGCTTTTAAAAAAAAATAATTCCGGGCCGGTCATTTTCCTGCTGTCCAGCCCATGCGCCACATCTACTGAAGCTAAGTCTTTTTCTTCTGTTTTCGTTTTTTTTCCGTTTTTTCGTCGTTTTTGTGTCGTCCTAGTGCCCCGAAACATGTAGATTGTCTTCGTCCTTGTCTTTGTCATGGCTTAGCTTGGTCCAGTTCCCTTGTTTTAAATTTAAGAAAGGTTTTTCCTCCAAGCTGCAGTCACCTGTTTTTCTTGTAAATTCCAGGCCAACTAAAAAATGAGAAATGACTGTTAAATTCAGCGGTCCTGTGGTACTTAATAAGTGCTCAGCAGAATGTGGAAAAAAAATTAAAACTTGAACAACAGGGAAAAAAAGTGGGAGGGGGAGAAGTCTGATTTAATTTTCTGAGGGCGATTTCAAATGCGCATGTGGCCTCATTCCGCTGCACGTCGGTCTCGTGTTTCGCTCCCCTTGCACGAAGACTATAAATCTGGCATGGCAGGTGAGACGCACTTTAAGCAATACCGCAGTAACGGGGGACAGGTAACGGGAAATGCATGTGGGGGATGTTTATTCTTGCGGTATGCACCTTGCGACCGCTTCTTACGACTTCAAATCAATACCAAGTCAGAGTCAGGCACGAACAATGTCTTGTGCCGGAAGTAGGGGGCTGTCATCATTTTTATAGCGTGTGTAATCCTTGTCCTCTAGCTATCGCTAAGATACACACAAGCAAGTACTGGGTGACCGTGCACAGACCAAGGAACCACACACACACACACACTAGTCTGTGGAGAATAAAACAAAATCTGTTTAATAACAGACACATACAGCAGAGAGAGAGAGAGAGAGAGAAGAAACAACAGAGAGGCAGAAGTTGCGACAGCCAGGCTGAAAAGAACAACAGAAAATAGTGGGAACGGGAGAAGAAAAAGAAAGAAAGAAAGAAGTTGCCCAGCACCATTTGGAAGTCGAAATTTCGGTCAGGAACCCTACGAATACGTCTCTGGTGCTTGTGATGTGGTCGTAAGCCAGGCCAAGATTGAGCTAGCACCCCATACACGTCACAAGTGCCACATATCTGTCTGGAACTGTGCAGTTTGCATCCTGCCACTGGCGGCAGCCCTCTAGAAATTCTAGCGGCAAGTTTGCCCTTTCAGCACTTGAAGTCTGTTTCTGAATAGTTCCATCGATCGACAGTATTCAACAGGAAATGAATGGCTAAGACAGGAAAGGGAGGAAATACTTAAAAGAATGTCGGGAAACTTAAAAAGTGCACGCTTATTTTTTTAAGAACGTCAGCTTAGAAGTAAACCCCCCCCCCAAAAAAAAAACAACTTGTGCTGCTTGTGTCTAACAGCATTTAGGGGATTCTTAATATTCCCATCGTGCACTGCAAAGTCTGAACGGGAGCAGCTATGTTTATTTTACGAAATTATAGGGTGGGTTTCATAGACAAACACCAAGAACTCATGGGCTAGCACAAATCTTTTATCGTCGAAGTGCAGTGTTTACCCGTTTCTGTAGAGTCAGCCATAAGAGACTAAAATGACAAGGAATCTACAAACGGGAAATTTCACTGTGCCGCATTAGAAGTGCTTTTCAGAATACTTATTCCCTCCTCCCCCACACACTCATTTTTTTTATTGTGAAGAGGTTTTAGTAATTACTGGTGAATTCTGTGCAGGGGGGAAGAGGAAAACAATAAAATACGGAAACTGTAAATGTTTTAAATATTGGTGTATGTTTTATAAGCGTTACAGCTTAGCTTATTTAGCTGGTATGATAGGGGCAACCAGGGTCAAATCACAACAAGCAGGGATGTAAACTTACGCCTGACTATATCGTTTTGTCATGATGATCAGCACTTAATCGCTATTCAACAGGGACCCCGTAACCTCACGACTAAGAGCAGTAAAACCTCATTTAGAAAAAAAGAGACCACTTTAAAATCTGGGATTACTGGAAAAAAACTTTGGGGCTGGATTAAACCTCATACTTTCGGTACACCGATGGCGATAAGAACTAATCTGGGAACACTCTGGGTAGGAAGTGATGACGTCATTGCTGCGATCGGATACGAGAGTTTTTAACCGCCGCTTGCATTCGACTAAGTCGGACCGTGTGAGACAAACATAACGCTTGAGGCCTACACCTGATCAAGCCACCTGCAGGTCCATCAGTCCTTTCTTCTCGCGCAGTTGCCTCCTGGCTGTTATTGTTCTCAACAGAACGTCGGAAGTGGCTAACAAGGCAGCGTTCTGCTATGCAGGCTCAGTTGCGTCAATCGTCGTCTGTATGTTTCCTGCTGTTCCTGCGGTTTTTCTACGAACAAACACGCTCGCACGTTTGTTCAGCGCCGGAATGTGATACACATTAGTCACGATGCAAATGTCACCAGAACTCGTGCAATAGCAACACCACACCCAGAAAGAAAGAGAGAGAGAGAAAAAAAGAAAGAAGGAAAGAAGGAAAAGAAAAGAACGACCTCCTGTACAGGTTGCTGTAAACAGAACAGAAGCCCGATTTGGTAGCAGGTTTTTTTCTGTTGGGTGTTGGTTTGTATAAGCAATAGCTTATGAATGTGGTGGGGTTCTTTTGTGAAAGATAAGTTTAAACAAACTCTGAGGGCAGAACTTGTGCTGCTTTTTGAGTTGTTAGGTTCTTTAACGCCCATATTGTTTCGTAAATTCTTCCTAAATTTTTTGTTTTGTTTCTTTTTATTTTATTTATTGTAAAATTGTCGAGTAGACACATAGCCAGGAAAACCACTGCTCAAAAACATGTGTGTGTGTGTGGTTGTATGGAGGACAATCGTTTGTCATGAATAATTGCTGACAAGGCCCTTTAAAGATCCTGCTTTCTGCCTCAAGGTGTTGTTTTATTGCTTTGAGAATAAAAGGGGTCGGCCAGGAATAATACACAGGAGGCCGGTAGCGTGTGGTGATATGCCCAAGCCCACAATGCACCGTTCTCCACTGGCGATACCCATGCTGTCTAGCCCTGCTGCAATCAAGGACGCTTTCCTCCGTTGGCTAAGAAGACAAGCGAAGAAAGAAAGAAAGAAAAAATATTGTACAGATCTCCTAGATATGATGGTGGGCTCTCCTGCCATGCCATTTGCGGAAGATGATGCACTCAAGTAGGTGCGTGCGCACGGCGGAAGCGGATGTAAAAAAGGTCAACCGCCGCACACGATTTGCCCAATTGCAGAAAGCGGGCGTGCAGCCAGAGTCAGATAGCCGGCACTTGGGCAACACTTCACGGACATTGTGCACAGCAGTATGTGAGCCCCTCGGCACAAACTGATTTTCCCCCCTTAATGCTTAGAAATGCCTGTGCGACCGTTATGAAATTATGCGGCTTGCCTTCATCCCTTTCCTTCCCAAACCCTTTTCCTCGTGACGGCGCCTAGACTTCGCCTCGGGTCGTTGAACCTGTGCAAAATTAAAGCTCCCGTGGAGCGGAAACCATTGTCAGTATACTGTACGGTCGATACGCAGTCTCACGAGGGAACTACAAAGTAGGAGAGGCGCCTAGACATGCTACTATCAAGGCTACCATCGACGAATAGGCTTAGAAACAGAAGATGGCTCATTAAGCACAAAGCCTTTTCCTCCTCCATGCGCTTTCCTCGAGTTAATTAATAGTCCGCCCCTGTCTCATTTGTTCGACTTTTTTTTAGGGCCAGGCTAGGGGTAGGGTTAGGGGTTAGATGACAAACCTGACTGCTACTTTGGTCTCTACCAATTCTTGTGATTGGTGAGTGGGTTTTCATAGTATCGATCCAGATCCTTTACAGGATTCCAGGGTGGAAAAGTAGACTTCTATCCATTCTGTGTCAGAAAAGAATACGAAGTTTAGGGGAAACGATCGGGATTACTGAAATACCATTCATTCAAAGCTTTTCCTTTTTAAGTCTTTAAAGTGGTCCTTTGATTAGTATGGGCTTAGACGCGAGGCACTTTCAACAAGCATACCTTTTAGAAAACGTCGTCAGGGAGCGTCAGGGAGGCAGGGAGGGAGCCCGGGAGGAACTCGACGGAGAGAAAAGAAGGGAAGTGGAACTCACAGCAGCGAGCTAGGTTAAAGTGTGGGGCGGGGGAGGAGGAGGGGGAGGGGGAGTTCTGGATGTGCGTTCCCGATTGAAGACAGGGTTGTTAGTCACGGTGCTGCGTCTTGTGTCCTTGAAGCACTTGCATGGCACCAGAGAGTTGTCACAGACTCTCCCAGGTGTGCCAGTGCGGGCGCTGTGCCAGTCGGAGAAATAGCAATTTGGCGTGCAAGCTGTCTCGCCCGCTTACAGTCTGTTTTCCAACGGGCACGCGCGGAGTTGTAGAATTATCAGATCGTGGCTTGCAACGCCTTCCGTCCCCGTTGTCCAGGTTTTTCGTTTTTGGTGAGATGTCCAAACGGAACGGAAGGAAAAACCAGCAGAAAGATGCGTGCGCATCTTGTGACCCCCTTCCCTTTGATGGAGGTACAGGCAAACAAAAGATAGAGATGAAGAAATAGAGAAAGACAAGCAAAGCAACAGAAAGACACACGTACAGAGAGAGAAGTAAGAGAAAGAGAGAAGACAGACAAACACGAAACATAATGGGCAGACAAAACAGATATGGAGACAAAAAACAAATATTTTGTCTGCCTATTTGCCAAGGCTTTTTTTTCTGAGCAGCAATCTGCGTTGAACTGCATTCAGACCGGAGCATGAAAGGTCGGTGGGTGCTTGTTGTGATTGAAGTTAAAGTTGCTGGGTCTGATTCAGCTCTGCTTCTCGCGTAACGAAAGTGGCAATAATATATATTTTTTGATGCGCGGTAGCACGGTTGTGTTGCTAATATTTTGGAGTGGTTAGAAATTAGGCTCGAGCCACTGTCGGGAATGTGGAACGGAAGGAGGATAACAGCAATATGAATATAAATAGCGTGGCGTCTCTCGGGTCTTGAAGTATGCCCGGCTATTTATAAAAGTGATTTGCTGTTCTGCAGCCTTCCAGTCTTCCCGCATCAGACCAAAAAAAAAAAAAAAAAAAGACAGACAAC
Organism: Lanistes nyassanus; assembly: GCA_004794575.1. Lineage (NCBI taxonomy): Eukaryota > Metazoa > Mollusca > Gastropoda > Architaenioglossa > Ampullariidae > Lanistes > Lanistes nyassanus. The sequence continues at coordinate 65,750 of SMGT01016653.1, read as the reverse complement.
CCGTATATCATTAAATTCCGAATTCACAGAGAAAACGGTGGGAGAGCGTAGCTGGATAACCTGAACGAGACATCGGAGGGTGGATGGAGGCCTCTTTTCACTGCATGCCTACTTTTCTTATGCCACCTGTCTGGCCTCTTATCAATAACTTCACGTGCATGTTCTGTGTGTGTGTAGTGTGTGAGTGCATGCGTGCGTGTGCATATATAAATATATGCGTGTCTGCGCACACGCACGCGAGGACTGCAAACTTCGCAAGGTAGGGGCGCAGTAACACTGGTGCTTAGCGCCGCTCGCATTTCTGTCGACTTTGTCATTCACTTTTGCATTTTCATCTTCTCTACGCATACAGCCATTTTGTATCTACAAAGTAGCCTGAAAAACTATCGAAGAAAAGTAAAGACATGCAGTCTTCGAGTGCCTGTGGTTGCTGGGTCACTGACGCCACAGGTTCGCGTGTCCCTCAGTCTGCAGACTAATTTTCTGTAACGACTACCGGGAGGTCGCTAGATTAAGTCTACCGGCCACACTGTCGTTTGACGTCGGTGCCGTATTTGTCCGGCGCCGACTAACATGGGGTCATCGCCTGACTGATGAATAACTGAGCTTGTCGGTTCGCGTTGATCGGCAGATGCGTTCAGCGCTCCCCTCACATTAAGTAACAGAAACACTTGGGTGATTCGTCACCCAGCCCTGGCCTTCCTGTCTTCTGCTGCTCATTTTAATTTGAACTCGCCGAATTGGTAGCATGATATGAATGACAGTTTTCAATACACAGAATTTAACAATCCAAACTTATTATTATATTATATACCTTATATTATGTGGCGAGGCATAGAAGAAAACGCAAGCACACGCGTGCACACACACACACACGCGCGAGAAAGAGGATATAGTGACAGAGACGGGGTGTCAGGAGGTCAAGAGGGTGAAAAGAATGAACCAGTTGCAGGGAGACGGTTAGAGGAAAGATCAAAAGGGAGAGACAGCTACAGGGTTCGGCAGAAAATTCTCTTTCTCCCTCCCTCTTTCTCTCTCTATATATTTATATTTGACAAAGAAGTCTGAAGGTTTAGTAAACAAATTTCACTTGTGAGATAAGAAACCGCTTTGCAAAAGTAGTTTTGTTCGGGCCCCTGTGAAACCTGCATGAAACCCAAACGCACATTGCAGCTTATGGGTTCTCGGCAAATACTTCATGTTTATGTTTTGTGGTCTAACCAGAAGGTTTTAACAGTCAATGGACTAACGCCTGAAAGTTGCGGCCGCGAAGAACTAAAACATCAAAGCGCTCTGTCACCATACCCAGTGTTCTCTCTTTCTCTTTCTCTAACGCAGTGTGCTTGTAGGCCACTGGGTGTTTGTGTGTTTGCATGTGGCATGCGAGCGCAAAGGTGAATGCGCTGGTGCAAGCCCGTTTGCACGCGTGCCTGCGTGTGTGTGTGATGTCTACTTGGGTAGCTAGCTTGATAGATAGATAAGAGGAGAAAGAGAGGAGGGGGAGAAAAGGAAGAGGAGGAAAAAGAAGAGAAGAAGAAGGAAAGTCTTTGATCAAGAAATTGTCTTACCTGGCGACCGGGAGAAAACGAAGTAAGGAAGGTTCACTTTGGGAGGGGTCTTGACCGTTGTGATCACTATGGGCGTGGTGACGAACCTGCCTGCGGTCTGACCACTGCCTTCCTTGACCCCTTGACGCTCGTCCTTGATGCTGGCACCTGGCAGCCGTCTGCTGAGACCCTGTCCCTCCTGCTCTTCCTCCTTGTCGTCCTCCTCCTCCGGCTCCCTGGAGGGCCTCTCTAGGAAGTCATACAACCTCTTCATCCATCGCTTCTTGTGAAGCTCGTCCATCAATGTCTTGTTGTGCGCCAGCCTGCCCAAGCCCGTAGGGAAGGACGTGTTGCCCGACACCTGTTGCACGTGCAGCAGCAGACACCAGATGCCCAGCAGCGGCAGCAGCAGCGGCATCAACAATTGCCACCTGCGTAGGCATCGGCTTCCTTTCTTCCACGCAATGGCCTCCATTGCAGCAAATAGCAGAAAAAACGAGCGTCTACGTGGATGCAAGAAAAAAGTCACTTGTCTGCACACTTCGGCAAGTAGTTCGTCGCTGTTCGCTTTCACCACCAGCCTCCTTGGCCGCTCTTCTGGTCCTCTCGGTAATCGATCTGAACGCCTGCTTGTAAGGAAGTGATTTTCAAACTCCGCTTGGCGCGCGCTAGTCACAGTACGGTACTGCAGTCTAACTAAAGGGCGTTAGTTTCGACTAGACACAAGGACCTACTGAAAGAAGTATTTCCACTTCAACAGTTCAGACATTTGCGGTTTCTGACCGAGATCGTGAAAACTTTGTTCAAGATATTTCAACGTCAGATCTTCAAAAATTGTCAGCTCCAGAGTGTGAATTCTGTGGATGATGAGTGCGGCAGGGGGGGGGGGGTATTTGTTGCTTAAGCCGTCCAGCCGCAAACTATGTGCATAGTCCCACCCAGTCACAAAAACTGACACCAGGCCAACCAGTCCTAGTACTGTTCCCTGTAGTGCCAGGCGTCTGGCAGGGCAGCTACTAGATAGCCAATTTGTGAGTCATAGCTCGGCCGGGATGCGAACCACCGATCTCCCGCTCGGAAGCGGACGCCTTAAGCATTAGACCACCGAGGCGTTCTGATGAGTGCAGGATTAAGACAGCAAAACTTTGTCTCAACTGCTATTCAACAGCAGCAACTCACAGTCCCTAGAGAAACTGATATCAAACGCTCAGTACAAAACTTTTGGCAACTTTTCTAAGGTTCAGTATATTTCACGCGAATATTTAATCCTAACAGTTTATTGCACTAGTTTGTTCGGACTTCCTTTTTGCCGCAAAAGAAAAGAATTAAAAAAGTATTATGATGTCAAGGAAAAAGGTTCTTAGTCCCGCAGGTTGACGTTTCAATGACTTTCATGCACAAGGGGCCCTTGCTGTCTCTGGTTCCATCTGTTGTACCCAAACTAGGTGGTTACGAAGCCTACTAAAGATATGATTTGTCACAGTTCTCGGGCCAGCAGAAGACTAACCTTGGCTGACCTAAGTATTTACAGCTGGTTATCAATGACGACACAAAGTAGAGCGAAAGCTGCAAGCAGCCTTTGGTATTAGGAAGCACTTGCAGTCAACCTTGGAGAAGAAACCTTTCGACGACAGTTAAACGGCGCTTCCGGACAATATACACTCCAACCTTCGACTTAGACCGCACACAATCGTGACCAGCCTAGCAACGGAATGTACGGAGAGGAATCGTCACGTCTCCCGCTGGTTTTCCAACAGCCACGACGTACAGCCTTGGTTAGAGCGAAAGAAGGTTCAGGGATTGAAAAAGAAAATAACTTTTGATGGGATTGACCCGTGCTGCATTAGCGCCGAATAGTTGATAAGCGAATGGTAGGGGGTACAGATGTAGCAAAGAAGTAAGGGACGGGATGAGGTGTGCAGTGGGCCTCGGGTAGAGTGTGTAGTAGAGGAGAACTTTCTATTAAGTTCTTAGAATAAAGACTTCCCCTTTTCAGCCAGACTCTATAGCGACTAGCTGGCTCCAGCAAACTTTTTTTTTCAATCTTCGTTTTTTCTCGACTGATCTCAGACGGACATCTCTCTTCCTCTTTCTTTTTTCCCCCTTCTATTGCTCTCGCGTTTTCAGTCAGATTCCATCTCTCTACGGCTTGTTTATTTTGTGCCACTATCCTTTCTGAAATAAACTACCCTCCCTGCTTCATCTGCCCCCCCTGGTTTACTGCAAAGTCTTTTTTCACGAAGCTCTGGGTCCTGCGCTTCACAGATCGATGTAGAGAGGCCGGTAAAAAATTAATTACGCTCGCAGCGAGCGGTTCCGATCTGGGATGTTAAGTATTTGGAGTCGGCGGGGCTCCCTCCAACCTCCTCACTTCGCTCGGTGTCCTTGTCCTCACGCCACTGGTCAAGGCCACGCGTGCAAAGGGGCATTACACTGTCTGCCCCATTTATTGGGAAGAGGCTGAAGTGCTCTCCTCGGTGCTAGAGGGGTCCCGGATAGTCCAGTGATGCGTTCACTTATGCGCACTATGTGGCGAAGCCCTTTTTCCTCCACTGCTTGAATTTTCTATCAGTCTTAATTTTCAAACAAGTAAGAATTGCTGATGCGCGACTAAGCAGAACACTGCAGTAATTTCGTCTTTCTGCTCTTTTTGCGACAAACGGAGACAGTAATTGTCACAGGGGGAAAATGTGCCGCGAAATAAGAAAAGTTTTAAGCCAGCAGCCTAAGGTACATAAAACAGTCACTCTTCGTTTGGAAAGGGGAATCCCCGAACTTCGCGTAGCACATTGGTGTACCAATGTGGGAATGACCTGTTGGAATAAATCAGTCCACGACACACGCTCTGAAAACAAACACTGCCAAGCTTTCGGTGACACGAAGTCCACTAGGAATTTTGAAGTGCAGAGTTTAAAAAGTGTTCACTGACTGGCGGTCAAGAAGGTAATGAGTTTTCTCCCGTGTGGAGTGGTGTCCGGCGGTCCGAGTGCGACTGTCCAGACGCGGGGTTGCGTGCACGGTTTTATGTCCGACGTTCTGCGGCCTGGCACACAGAGGAGGCGGAGGGAGGCTGTCTGGGGGTTTCGCCGGAAAACCAAGTAGTGGATGTGGTAACAGAAAGTCACAGCGTACCGCCACCACCACCGCCGACGCCACCACCACCACCACCACCACCACCGCCGCCGCCGCAGCAGCAGCAACAACAACCACGAGGAGCCATTGCGTTGGTGGTCGGTAGAGGCTCGCTGGCCGGCTGCAAACCCCCGCCACACGACAGCAACAATTCTGCTGATTTCTAACGACGCGCGCGCGCGTGTGGGTGTGCGGTCCCAACGCACGTGGACCTGGCCGCATAAGTCGGGACCAGCGACGAAAGTTTCGCGCGAAGCCACGGCAGTTCGCTCAGCCCCTATCCCCTTCGCTGCTCCTGACGAAACGGAGCTCCGCCAATATGCAGACATTCACCTTTTCGCGTCCTAGTTCGTGTGCCGGTACTGTCAGGAGATTATAAAGGCCTGCTCCATTAAAAAAAAAAAAAGTGCGGTCGTTGAGCTTATTAAGAAGAGGGTGAAGTAGAGAGCTGGGATTCGCGTCACGTGCCGTCTCACGTGATACAAACTGATGTGCCACCGCGCGACCTGAGCTAGATTCGGGCTGCGTTGCCGTTACGTTGTTGTGCCGCAGCAGGTGTTAGCTGCTAAACTTGCGGCCATTTTGACAGACACTTGAAAGAGAGTGACGTTAGGTGACGTTAGATATGTTACGTCATATCTATTACAGTTATAACGTCATATCTCATACCGTTATAAAGTTTTGTGTCCAACAGTCGGTCATAGGAGGTTTTATGGGGTTCAGAGGCCATTGTAACTTGTCTTTCTTGGATACATTCCTGAGGCCTATACAGCTGACATTGGTGATTATGTATTGCCCTAATAGAGAAAGGCGAAGTAGGAGAATAAGGATTATGAGATGGTGACAATGATGATGATACTGATGATACTGATGATACTGATGATACTGATGATGACGATAACGTCGGTGGTGGTAGTGGCGGCAGCGGCGTTGGTGATGGTGGTAGAAGAGAGGACGAAGCCATATTTTTGTACCAGGTTCATGCTTTGTGCCCACTTTTAGCCATGAATAGAGTGAATAAATATAGAATATCGGGGTGAGGGAGGGGGAGCCTTGCACAGATAGTAAGAGGGATGCAGATAAATTAATAAATAAAACGAGCACCATTTTCACAATCAGCCAGTGCGAGATTTAAAAAAAAAACCAGAACCTGCGATGAGCTGTGCTTTAGACGAAGCTGTTCTGAGTCGCTGCTGAAGTCATACATTTGTTCTCACTTGAACAGATCGAAATTTGAGCAGCACAGGTTCAGGCAGCCAATAAAAACTCCGTTGTCCACGTTTACACGGACCGGTTCCTATGTTGTGTCCTTTGACCTGTTACTGAAAGAAGAGAACGCTCAAAAACTAAAGGGAGAGAACTCTCCACTGTGAAGTGGCAGATAAGAGTACGTGTCCCCACAGGGAATCCTAAGCTTTGTTATCGGTCGACGACAGGAAGCAGAGGTGGGGTCCGCTTGCGCGCGTGAAAAAGAAGAATAATAAATCACGACTCCCACCTTTCGCGTCACGCTGACGTTAAGGTGTGTTACGAGCTCGAGTTATATCAGGCTGTCGCTGCTTCATGCAGTGCCATGTCACGTATTGTCCGCAAAGCGATCTGTCTTTAGCTTCCCTTGTTAACATGCTTTTTGTCCGTCTGCAAATAATATTGATAATAACCACGCACGCACGGAAAGAGGCGAACAGCCATGCGCATTTTGGGGACGAAGTTTGCATGCATAAAAAATGTTTCCTCTCTGGTCCTATGCGTCCGGGGCATGTGGACAAGTGAGAAACTTCGTTGCGTTAAAACCAGCCAACTAATTAACCAACCAACCAACCAACCAACCAACCAACCAACCAACCAACCAACCAACCAACCAACCGCAAATTAAACACAAATCTATAAGCGCATGCCGCAGAAAGTTCTCTGACGGCGAGGGATTCAGAAGTTCTGTCAAACTGTTAACTGAAGTGCCGCTAGTAGAAGAGCTGAAGAGAAATGTTGACAGACATCTCGTCCTAAAATCGGCACAGGATTGTCCCAAGATCTCAGCTAAGTTGGTTGGCACGACAGCACAGAGGACGGAACTAGATGCCGTGACAATGCGCCGCCATCTGGATGGTCCTGACATCGCTCGCGTCGCCCGCCTCCACGCAAATGCGGACAAACATCAGTCGTATTGCTTGCACGCGGTGAGTGCTATATAGCTGCACCCCTCAGCATTGCCGCAGGACTTCCGTACGAAAAGGTGAAAGGTTGGCCGTCTGCGAGGTAAGCCTGAAGCGAGCTTCACAACCGCGCATAACACGATCGAGCGACCCCAGGTGATGACGCCAGAGCCCCAATGGACGACGATGCAGGTTGGTGGCGCGTAACACCCTTCGATCGCGTCCCTCTGAAATTCAACTCCGAAGACATAGGTAGTGCCTTGTCATGACACTAAAAGGGCGTATAGGCTGGGGCGCATTGGCTGTTGGAGGGAATGTACGCAGTGTATTTGTAGGACGTTTCTCCTCTGACGCCCATCATCCAGCACTCAGGCTGCTAGGTTGGGTTGTATGACGGTTCTTATCTGTATTTCCGGTCATAAAAGTGGTCGTAGGGTCGGTTCGCCGTATACCTTTAAGTATGAAGAGGAGATAGAATCGCTTATGCAGCCCAGGGCTGGCTTGCAGTAGCGTTTTTATCCCCTGTTCATACGTAACAGTGGACTTTCTTACGACCGGGAAAGCAGCTATGAAAACTCATGCAAGCCAGTGCAGGTCAGGATTTACTTAAGCAGAGTGTGTGTGCGTGTTGGGAAGGGGGAATGGGTGCGGGTCTGCGAAGACATCTGTATCCTGTCCCACCTACGCTCCTAGGTGGGACAGGACACAAATGTCCTGCCTACGCTTGACGCCATCTGTATCCTATCCCACCTACATATGACGACAAGAAGTTCTATGAAGTGTATGCAGATGTAAATCTCCCATCGGACGTGCGTATATGCAAACAGAAAACCCACGTAAGCTTAAAACCATGACGGAAATTTCGATATTTGGGTAAGAGGAATGACGTGTCATTTCTGTTCTTGTAAAAGTATTTTCAGCCACTGAAGATGATGAGGATTACACGTTTTCCTCGCACCAGCAGTGTGTGGCGTGCGTACTTGGGCGAAGACCGAGATTTCAGTAGCATTCTAAGAAATGTTTTAAAGTGGAGCCTGCATATAATTTGGTGCGAATAAAAGCACACAGTCACAGGCATTTATCCGTCCATCCATCGGTCCTTCCTTCCATGCTCCGTCCAACCATCCATCCATCTATCTAGCTACTCATCTAACTATCCATTTGTGTGGCATCATTGGTCTGTCTGTCTTTCCGTCAACAAAACTAAGATCTAGAGAAGGTCTTCGTTTTGAGCAAGGTTACAAATGAATGCGTTTGCAGAGGACTTTAAAAATGTGGATTTCATTTTTTGACAAACGATGGTCTTAATCGTCAACAACTTGATTTAAAGCACCCTTCCTGCTGTGCAGTATCACCTAGAGGAGAGATAACTATGGAGCGGATAGTGCATAGAGCAGATGAATAGATGCTGGAGAAAGAAAAACAGCTTTCAGTGAAACAAACATAGGAAAATTATCAGATTTGCCCTTAATGATCTGAAGACATTGCGATACGTAATGTTAGAGTTGTGAAACTATAAGTAGATTTCTCTGTCCAAAACAAACTCGGCTTTTAATATGAAGCTTAGTTGTTGTTTTTTTACAAAACAGAAACAAATTTAGCATCCCACGTACACCACCTCTCTCTCTCTCTTGTCCTCGCTCTCATCTCTCCCCCCACCCAAACCCAGTACTGCCCTCCCACTAAAGCTGGCGTTAACGTATTTTTTTAAAAACAGGAAACCACAACACGTCCTATCAGAGGAAGGTGATTGGGTCGGTAGGGGGCACGGAGTGTTTAGACAGATGCTGTCCGCGGCTGGGATGGAACACTTGAAGGCATGCCTCAGCTTAGAAGCAGGTTTTTCATGGAAACAAGTTTCAAACCAAGCTACATTTCACAGTTTTTGCACCGACTAACAATGTATTTCCGACAAGGCCATACTGCACAGTGTCCGCACCTACTGACGATGTATTTCCTGAAAAAAAAACCCTGAACACTCAGCACACAATCTGTTTTCCACAAAATAAAGTTTGTTGGCGAATGGGCTCTATTTCAGACTGGACACAAGCGCTTTATCGTCTTTTAAAAAAAAATGTCTTGGTTCCTGCCGTTCAAAGCCAGGTAAGTGAAAGCTATTTCGGCGTGAGGGGAGAAAAGGGGGTGGAGCCGCAGGAAGGCAATAGCCGAACCACGCACGAAGCAGCCCTGGGAAAGTCTAGTGCGAAAGAACGTGTGTTGGGGGGAACAGTACTCCGAGCTCACCGCCCGCCCCCCACCCACAAGATTTAGACTACAAGCGCGCGCTACATCTAGGGAACGCATTAACCTTTAGATTTTTTTCAGATTTGATTAATATTTGGCAAATATTCATAACACATAGTTTTCCCCCCAGAAATATGCGTCATACGACAGGTCAATTTTTCTTTAAATCTCAGCCCAGCTCTTTAATATTTGCATGCCTAATGTTTTCGTGCATTGCTTGAGCAAAGCACATTTTAAGTAATATGACATTTGACACTTCACACTTGCTAAACAGCAACATACACAGCTTGCGCGCAGTACCACATGTCACGTGTCACTATTGCATAAAACCTTGTCACATGTCACCCTAGGCTAGTACCTGTCACTCCTAGGTAAGCTTTTTAGCCCCTCCCTTTTGGTCAGCTAGTAGGGTGAAGATACGTCATCACCAGGCTATCGCTCCGCCCTTTCTGGACACTTAGTGGTTAGCTAGACACTCGCCATTGGTCAGCGCTGTTGGCCGGCTCCACCGAGTTTGACCAGAACCGGTTTAGCCCAGGTGTAAGGCGTCAGGAGGTTAGAATTTAAGCAAGGGAAAAACGTGAGATAGGGGGACACAAGGGCGACACACAAGGATACACAGAGAGGGAGGAGAGAGGGGAGAACAGAGGGTCACATACAGAGAGGGATGTGCACCTAGGAAGAGACCCAGTGAAGCGACCACG
>SMGT01016653.1:36044-55960 GCA_004794575.1 Lanistes nyassanus | reverse complement strand
TGATGTTGTCGAGCCAGTTAGTGTTTTGAAATATATGTTGAATAACAGTTCGCTGCAGTTGTGTGTTTTACGAGGGTGGGGGCTCTTGAGCTAGTAGTGTTTTGCCTGTGAGAGACTGAGCGAGCGTGTTGAAGTATGAGAATCTTTTCCCTCGGAAGATTGCTCTAGTTGTTCACATTATTTCACAGCATCGTCACCCTTTGGTTTAGAAACCACTGACCTAAAGCAGAAAAGGTTTTGGTGACGATTGCTAAATTAAATCTACATTTACAAGATCGCCATAAACAAGTTGTCCAGTAATTCTGGATAAGTCGAGTCCAATAAGATAAGGTGCCGCCCGTCGTGACAAACCTCACAACGTAGAAAACGTCGTACATGTATATTTGTATGGTTTGCCAATCCTGACACTAGACGAAGGTGCGTGGATTGGCACAGACGAAACGTGTCATATTTGTTACTATCAAACATTGCTCACACCATAGGCATACATTATAATGTCGAACGTGACACAACCCATATTTTTGCTGCAGTGTCAGATCCCACCTGACACCTGCATCCAGAGTGCAGCGCAATCTTGACGCCAAAACGCTCCCGTTACCTGTCCGTGTCGCCAGCGTCGTCGAGACAATGAAGCTACGTGATGCCTGTATTGTCTGGCTTTCCACATACGAATGCAAAACAAGGAAATTTCTTTGGATGCGGGCAACACAGAAGTGTCGAGCCAGTGTCAGCGCAGAGAACATCTGTTATCCTTGACTTCCAGGCGTGTTTACGACTCGCAGCTATGTACGCGATATCCCTACAGTTTTTGCCGAGACGTGTGCTTCGTGAACGGCGTGAACGGAAACAACACATTTCTGATCCCATGTCCAATCCGAGGAAGGGGTGGCACCTAGCATAGCAGAGGTCTTGAGTTCGGAACCCGTGAGGGCACATTTAGTTTCTCTTTACGTGGCACCTGTTCACAGGGCTGGTTGTCCTCCGCCCCCAGCATCAGCCTCGCCATTGTTCGCTCCGCAGTGACACGGCGTTTGTTGCTGGCTTGATGTTATTAAATAATTACCGATTCTCCGATTTCGGGCATCACAGATCGAGCTACTCACAACAGCTTGCTGGAAGCTGAGGCGCTGTAACTGAAGTTACACTGCAGCGCGGACTTTTCTTTTAAATAACTACTTCGATTGTAAATTTCTGCTGCCTTTTGATGTCCCTTACAGAACCTCAACCTGCGGCAACCCGCTTTTCTAAGCTTGGCCTATCTGCGCATCTAGTTATTGCTGCACCAAGATTAGACCTTTGTAAAATACAAACTTCCAGGCTATTTTAATCTTATGTAATTGCCAATAACACACTGCCTCGTTTTGAGTTTTGAAACAAACTTCTCAAAGTATGGCACCCGTTTCGTTTTCTGTAAGACGCGTGTATCCAGAAGACAATAATTTATGCACGTCACACCATTCGCTGCCCTTGGCATGAATGAAAAACTCAGAGTGAATGGATGTTTAGTGCCAGGAGTCACGGTACTACGCGGTTAGCATTTCCATGTCTGCACGTCTGGCTGCACTTGAAACCTTCAGCACTGCTGCACAAGACTGCAGACACTTGAAGCGCTATGGAAACGTCGCCGCTGCGTTTCAAAAACAAAGTCCAAATTCAAAACAAAAACAGAAAACGAAAAAAAAAAACCCACTGCTCTCACCCTTTATCAACCCTGTATCGCTTGTGCATCTTTTGTTATCACATCTCCAGCCTTGTTTTGCATCTGCTTGTTTCACTGACGAAGGCTTACACATTAAGGAAAAGCCAAGGACAGATCAGGGAAGATCAAGCTCAGAGTAGAAGAATGATAAGGCGGGTGGGAAGCAAATTAAAAAACGCCAAAATAGAGTTGGATGTCATACTATCTTCGGAAACATAAACATTTTCATAATGCGAGTTTCTGCACACATGACTCCTTAACTTGAAGTACAGAAGTTGTCAATCACCGTGACTGAATTTGAAATTCATGAATTGTTTTGTTTTGGGTCTAGGATAGATCCTCCCCCCTCCCCCAAAAGTTATTGTACACAGGACTGACCTAAAAGGTGTTTTCGCATAGAAAAAGTAATAGAGCTAATGATAAATGTGAATTTAGACTCGACATGAAACTTAACTTTTTTTCTGGGATTGCAGACAACACAAGACACACTTGAAAAAGGAGAACACTGGATCATTTACCATTGCAAGATATCTATAGCATCTTGCGAAAAATATCCTCTTTAACAACGAAAGTCAAAAACGGCGAACATCTGAAATAGATGTCTCCTGGTATGAAATTTACCATCCGGGGAAAAAATTATCTTCACCATCCGAAGAAGATATCTTCTTTCATTATTAAAAAGTGCAAATCTCTGTTTTTCTTCTTTTGTAAGTACAAGTGACATGTCCTCTGCACGACTTGGCCGTTCATGTATAAACAGGACCATTATGACGTATGCTGCCAAAAATAGCCGTCGGCAGGTCGCAGACAGCAGCAACATTAACGTCGTGGGCACTGATGGACTGTTCAGCCGATTTCCATGAGAAGCACTTTTCCACATAGTTCCGATCAGAGGTGAAGGTGAGCGTCGACTCTGGCCCCCACCCGTCTTCTCCCCGCCCCTCCCATCTAAGTGAACTTTCTTCAACCCCGCTCACAGACATCCTGTCAACACTAAACACTAGCGCGGGTTCACTCCCGTCTCCCTCTCGCATAAAGTGGACAACACGCAGAGTCTGTCACCGTCTTTGATTTTCATCGAAGCATAAAAGACTTGACAGGTTAAGGGCAGACCAAGCCGCACAGCGTCAGGGGACGAGAATTGATATGCTACTGAAATTTTCTTTCTTCTCTCTCTCTCTCTCACTCATTTGGGTTTCGTTATTTCCGTTTCGTTTTGTTGACGAGGAAAGGGAGGAGTGAGACGAAGGCAGAGACGGGTAAGGGAGGAGGGTGATTGAGATAACTTTGAGTTCACAGATCATTAGGTTGCATCTGAAACAACTCGTTTCTGCTCTGGTTTAGTCAACCACCAATGGTTGTGTGTGTTTGGGGGGGGGGGCAGGCTATGCAACTGACCTCTTGCCAGGTCCCTGTGCCTGCATTCGCGAGCATGTGCGAGCGTGTGTTTGTGTTCGAGCGTGTGTTTGCTTATATAAGAAGTACATACGTACCCTGGCTGTCGTTTATTTTTAAAACATCAGATGTTGTTAGCCGTGCTCTCGATAACAAAAAATTAGACTTATTTCGGTTATCTGTTTATAGCATAATATATTTAATTTACTTACTACTGGCATCCCGTCTGCCCATGACAGAAAAAAATCTGATCCAGGCTTCAATGTGTTCCCCCCCCCCCCTAAGTTAATCAACCTATGAAAGCAGGGTATTACTAAATATTTAGAGTTCATTGTGCTCACGGAGACACTGTATAGTGGACATGAAATCTGTCCATTAAAAATAGAACGAAATTTAGTTTCACAAGATCAGATAAATTCTGAATTGGGAATTGCGGAAGGTCGCAGTTAGAGGTTTGAAAGACTGACGTGGACAAAGTAAAAATGCACGCTCCACCTCTTCTTCAAGGAGATCTGGTAAGAAAATGATGTCCCGTCAGAGTGAAAGAAGGGAGGCCTGATCAAACTATCCTAGAAGGGTGATCTCAGCTGCTGTTCAAACTACAGAGCACTTTTGCCAGTTCCAAGCAAGGCGTCTAACTGAATCCTCCTGAGGAGGATGCCATCGACTCACAGCTCCAAGATCAGCAGTCTGGTTTTAGCAGGGAGGAGTTTTAGCGTTAAAGTCATTTACTACAAGGAGCCATTCGACAGCTTGGACAGGAATTCACTACAGAGTGCCGGAGAAGATCAGCAACATCATCCAGAACCCATAGTAGGGAACGACCCACAGTGGTTTACGGGTGTCTGCTCACTGACGGCTTTCATATGCGGACTAGGGCGAGACAAGTCTGCTTTCTGTCGCCTTTCTTGTTCCTTCTGGTCATACACTGGCTCATGAAAACATTTGGGCACAGCTAGTTGACCTCAACTTCGCGGACAGCCTGGACCGTCCCTCCCACGGTCAGCAACAGATTCAGAAAAAAGACCAACAAACTTTATTCTCTTGGGTCTCGGCGTCCACAGATGGAAGAGCAAGATCCTTAGGGCCAGCATCACTAACCCAGCATTGGGGCCTGGTTTGCTCAGTTTGTAGAGCTGCCGACTAGCAGATGAAAGGTTGCAGGTTCAAATGCTGGTGTGGCAAAGGATTATTTCCTGGAGTTAAACATTGCGCAAACTCTATTCGACCATCTCCCCTCACATTAAACTGCCTGTCCGCACTGACCATCTTACTGCAGCCATCAGTCTGGTGGTTCTTTCAGTGCATAGTTTAGTAATAGGACCCCTTCCCCCATAGTGGGAAATCACCGCGAGGTGGAAGCACCGTCCCTCTAAATCACCACCACCAACCCAGCACCCATCATGCTAGAAGTCAATGGGCTGGAGGCGGTGGAAAGCTTCTCCTAGCTCAGAAACATATTGGAAAGAAAGGGCGAGCAAGAACAGAAGGATTGGCTAGGAAAGAATGGGTGTTCCATTCCCAGTCACCAGGCAGCCAAACCTTCGCAAATAGCAGACTACTTGGAATCAGTGACCGCACGTAAGACTCCCTCCATTGGATGACCCTTTAACAACAGGTACGTTACTCGCGCCAATTATTGCGACCAGGTGTCTCAAAAATGATTTGTAAATCTCGATCAGAAGCACTAAACACTGCTTTGTGCGTGCCGCAATACTAAAAATGTGCTTGCTCGTCTCACTAAGCTTCTGAGAGTGAGCATATTATTTGATTTTCTTTCAGCCGTTTCTATATAGATCCTATAATCTTTATATTAGAAATGACAATACTTTATGGAATGACATAATTCTGATCCTTAAATGCCATATGTTTTGAGATTTCGGCGAATCAGTCTTGATGTTTGCAATTCAGCAAAGCTTATTGTGTAGGGATGGGGGTGGAGGCAAAGACAACGGTGTGGGTGGGTGGTGGTGGTGGTAGTTGTGTGGGGGTATGATAAAGTGTCACGTGTTGGGGGCTGGTGGGTCAAGGAGATTGCACCATAGATTTTAGGTGTGATCCATCCACGACCCTCAGTCCCTAATTAAGGTCCATAATCCCCGTGTTCAAGCCGCCATCTGGCCGCTCACGTCATCACCAGCCCAGGTTAGGTTACTGTTCACACTGTGACTGTACCTTAACTTACTGGACTCGACTTCTCCAGAATTACTGGACAAACTTTTATGGTGATCTTGTAAATGTAGACTTAATCGAGCAATCGTCACCAAAACCTTTACTGCAACAGGTCAATGGCTTCTACACCAGAGGGTGACGACGCTATGAAATAATGTGAATAACTAGAGAAATCTACCGAGGGGAAAGATTCTCATACTCTGACACGTTCGCTCAGTCTCACGCAGGCGAAACACTACTAGCTCAAGAACCCCCACTCTCGTAAAAACACAACTGCAGCGAACTGTTATTCAACATATATTTCAAACACTAACTGACTCGACAACATCAAATATATCTACAGATTATTTACAGAGAATCACCTTGCTCCTGTCTAGGGTAAGACGCTGCCTGATTACGTCATACCACGTGGTATCAGACAAAGAAGATAATCAAACTCCAGAGGGGGAATCAAACTGCAAAACGGCCTATGATCCCGCTCTCTACACAAGTACAGTAAGTGACCAACAACAGAGCTCCTACTCTCGTCACTACTGAAACAACTACTTCTGCGATACACAACTCTGAAGCTATTCAACGACCAGCAATGAAGCTGACACTGGCACGGCCAGCACTTCCTCTACCTCCCCTTTTGACATAAGCCCAGCCACTAGCTTAACGTCTCCTGTCTCCGGCTGGATAAAACCCCCTATCTTAAATCAACCCGAGTCCCAGACTCCAAGATAGTCTGTGGCAAGAGCAGTCCTTAACTTATAAAGCACAGTCAATTACTAGCCAGTCGCTTGACTTGTCGGCGAAATACAGCCCAGTGTATTCGCGTGATTGTTAGCTGAGGATCTTTCAACGTCCTGGCTAATATGGCGAGGGGTAGAGGTCCGTGGGTCTACACGTGTCCGCTGCTATGGCTAATGACGCAGCGTCCACCTACCAAGGTGTCGGGAGGGGGAGGAGCGAACAGGCTAAACTAAGAGTGACAGATGATAACCTAGGAGTGACATGTGACACACACCTCTGATCAGGGGTGCTGGCTCTGAAGGCAAGGGACAAGGTGTTGCTTGCCCTGAGGCACAGCTGGGAAGGGACGAGCTCTAGAGCAGGTATCAGGCTGGCCAGGTGCGGGTTAGTTTGTTCAGGGGAGGATTACGTATCTGGAGGAACCTGCTGAGCACCGGGGGCTTTGATGTAGCCGATGGGTGTAAACAACCAGGAAGGGGAGGGGGTAGCTATGTCCATTCTAGGTGTCCACTTAGAGGCGTGTTCTAGTAGTTGACCCAGGGCCTGGCTTCTGCAGTCTCTGGCCTGATTGGTTGAATTGTCTTGATGACCAAGTGCTTGTGAATGAAAGAATCTATGGACGAAAGTTGAGAATAAAAGGACTGGTTCAGACCGTCAAATCATCTTCCGCTAAAATGTCCTGTAAGAGGACGTCTTCAGCCAACTCTACAATGAGGGCAACGTTAGCCTGAACTCCTGTTGGTGAGACGTACGTGTCTTGTGGTACAAGTCTGCTGAAGGCTGAAGGATTCAGCTGCAATTTTGGGGTGTCTCGTTCTGCTAGACGTGTGGAAGTCTAGCAGCGACAGCAAGTGGCTTGAGTAGACCAGTTGCATAGCGCAAGGGACTCTGGGAGGTTGTTGGATACCTCCAGACTGGTGTGAGACTCTAGCACGTGCTCCTCTGCTGTGGGAAACCTCTACGCTGACGGGCGGGAGAGGACTGCAGAATGTAAAGGAGGGAGACTGAAGACCGCGGACAAGACAACCGTCTGAAGCAGGGGGCGAAGGTCCAGCCTTACAAGGAGGCTGCCTGTAACCGAGCTCTTGGGGGGAGCTCAAGGGGCTGTGTGTCAACCTTTGGAAAACGTCATATCCTCTGTGGCGTGTGTGATCGTCAGCATCGAAGTCTGCTGTTACGTGGAGGTGTTCAAGAGGTCTTCAGGGTATCTACTGGTGAACATATCCAAGGAAGGAGCGCTCCAACGTGAGTATTGTGCATCACGTGGTCATTCTTTTCTCGTAAGCAAAAGCGGTATTAAGGTACGTGGTTTGTCATTGTGCTTAATGGCGAGGCGGGTGATGTAGGTTTGTATTAGATGTTATAGTAGACCTAGCTCAAACAGAAGGAAATTGCGGGACCCCTAGAGTTGAAACGAGTTGTAACATATATTGTCTTGATTGTAAATACTCGCTGTTTTCTTTCAACAATACTTTCTTCTTTGTTTGTGTTCACTGTATTACAGTCTTTTGTTGTTCTTTATGGGAGACTGTAGGTGGTGGGGGCTCGGCCATATGATTAAGAAATCATATTAATTAACTTTAGTAATACAGTGATAGTTCCACCTACGCACATGTTACACTCTTGACGCTGGTCGTGAGAGAAACCAGAGCAGACGACCCGTCAAGAGCAAAAAGAAATCTCCCAGGTGTGACATTAAGGAATGGCGATGGTGACGGTGATGGTAGTGATATGATGATGGCGATGATGTCAGTGGAACTATGGTTATTGTGGTGACGGCGGTGATGGTGCAAGTTATGATAAAATTCCCCACTGGTAGCAAATGTGTGTATGCGAGATAATCGAACAAGTATGCAGAGAGCGAACGCTTAACGATAACCCGAGTTGGACTGCATGGGGTTCGTATCTTAAATTAAAAGTAAAATACGCTGGTTGAACAGTCTTTACGACCAATCTTATGACCGACACTTACAAACCCACATGTATCCCAACCCAGGTTCAAAAGGTAACAAAAGTTTCTGAGAAAGACTAGAATTTATTTCAGCAAAGGATATTACCGTTAATGGCTGGATCTTCCACGACGGAAAAGCTCATTTAAAAGCACGAATAATCCATATATATATATATTTTAAATAGGTGATTTTGCTTTTCAACATTTTGGCGTGGATTACTTAAGAAAAGATCTCGCTGGTTAGATCATTTTTATATAAACTGATATATTTCACGAAACACGATTTATTCGGGACAGAAAAATCAAGCCATATTTCTCTCCTAGTTGAGTTTGAAGTCCGCGGAACAGCTATTTTGGACTTTTTAAAGAATGCTTTTCGTTCCTTCGAATGTCAAAGTTAATTTTAGCACTAATTTATTTAGTGGTTTCAAAAGTCTGTAATTGTTGTGTGAGATTATTATCAAACTTTCTAGACTGTGGTCGGAATGTTCACGAATGTTGTGCAGCAGAACTGTAAATGCATTTTACGCGATCCCGGCTGTTGTCTAGCTACAGCGGACTAAGTCTTCGCGCACAGAAAACGTTGAAACGCGCAACCAAATTCATCGCCACTCGCACCTCCGTGATTGGGAATGAATTTCACGTCCTAGAGGCTCCTTAGCAAAGACATTGAACGATTTATTGAAGGATATCCTGACGTCCTGAATGTGCGGCCCTGATTGGCTGTGGGAAGCTCGACAAACAGCTGCGACCTGAGCATTGCACCTGATGGCCTGCCTAGAACCGGACATAGAAAAGTAGGCCGCGCCTTCCCTTCGTCTGGCGTACTGCTGCTCCTGGCGGGGACCGCGCAGGTGGCAGGACCAAGGTCGATGACAGATGAATCTCCTTCAATTGCAAAATTCATCGTCCGTCGTTTTTCTCGTTGTCGAGGTCGAATGCAAAACGAGACAAAGGTCTTTAAGGACATGGCTATACGTGATTGATAAGAGCCGAAATTAAGCTTAACGACACTGAACCAGTTCCAGCTCTTAGCGCAAGAGTGCGTCTTTAAGATGAAATATTTATTCAAGAACAACGCTTTGGTGTTAGGGAGAACCAGGCAGAGACCTGTGGGGTTTGGGGCGAGAGAGTACATCTGGGGTACATCAGTGATATATAGGAGAAAGAGATCAAGCAAGAGAGAGAGAGGGAGAGGGGGAAAGGAGGCTAAAGAAAGAGAGAAGGGGAGAAAGATGAGGAAAAGAGACAAATACTAGCGTCAGACTAACAGGCGGACAGGCGGGCAGGCCGACAGGCAGTTTTATGCCTGTACGTTATGCTACATGCGTTACCTGCCCCCTTTCCCCCCAGTATCTGACTCCATTAGCAGGGTAACTGTTTATAGTGTCCCTCAGATGCTGCTTCTGTTGCTGATACTTTTTATATAATGATAACTATATTGATCTTTTGCGCAAAGCAACTTTCATATATATTTTAGTCTGTGTAGTAGGCATCATATTTGATTTTATCAAAAAGTGTTTATTGGCTGAAGTTGAAAGTAATCTACAAATACCACAGTAGCTGAGAGGGACAAAAAAACTGTATAAGAGAAACAGAGAACTGCCGAATGGTTTAAATCTTGCGAATTCTTTTGAGGAGGGAGTTTGAATAAACTGGCAAATTCAGTTGACACTGCAAGGGCGAATAGAGAGTATCAGTATGATATAGTGAGGAAATAATGACTAAAGTTATCAAACTGACAGGCGATGAAAGACTTAGGGGGAAAACCAGACCATAAAAATTAACGAGATATGACGATCCCTAACTATAATACCACTCAATCCGATTCATTTAAACAATGTCTTTCCGAAAGTTTCTACTAGAAATAGTAATATGCACGTAGGATAAACTAAAGGTACCACAAGTAAAACACACTAAATGGAATACACGCACATAAACCCTCCATACTTCTACCATTATGTACTGGAAGAGATAAAAGGGCTCTCCACTATCATCTCAACTTCTGTTTTCCTCGCACATTCTCTTCTCAAGGCCTCTCCTAAAATTATCTTCTCAATCAATGACATTCCTAGTCATCTCTACTTAAAGATACCAATTGACATCAACCCGTCATTTATGTCGCTCTCTCTGTAAATAACCTATTGGTGCCCACTGATTTAAGCTCATGTTTCTTCGTGCAGACCTTGGAAACTGTATTACTTTAATTCTGAAATGACGAAATGAAAAGAAATAAACGTTGTTTAAACCAAACAATGTCATTTGAATGCATCCCTGCTAGTCTCATACCGGGCTGCGGAAAGAAAAAGAGCAAGAAGAATGAACATAAACCCTTTAAAACGCACGCTGTCAAAAGCTATTTAATGCCGTCCAGATAATTTATCCTGGTACTGAACGTTTGGTTAAACAACCCCTTTACGGAATATAAAACGAAAGACAATATACTTATGCAGATTCGCGGAACATTCGTAAGACCTAGCTAGACGTAAGTTCATGTTGTAAAGTTTCGTGACCAGTTTTAATGCTTCCTGTATAGGCCTCATTGAGTTGGGATGTGCAGCATTGTAAAACGATTCACAAAACAGTTTTCTACCGATTGAACATACTTGTGACGGAGTGAAAAAGCCCTCATTAAACAGGGTTTTATACAAACACCTGCACATGGTCTTAAAAAATAAACAGGTTTTCATGGTGAAAACTCAAAGATACAAGGCGGCGACAGTCACTGGTGTCACTGTCTGCCAGCAGGTGGAGCAGGCAGAATAGGCACACGCCTGTGTTAGCTGCTTGAATAAGTGCACTGAAGTGATACACAAGCATTAGTTCCTAGCATGCGCACGTTTCTGGACACAACTTGTTGCGTATTAAGCATATAATCCAAGACAAATAGGATGACCGCCTCGGTGATCTAACGGTTCAATCGTCCGCTTCCGAGGCGGGAGGTCGGCGGTTCGTACCCCGGCCGAGTCATATCTAAGACTTAAAATTGGCAATCTAGTAGCCAGACTGGTTGGCCTGGTGTCAGTATAATGTGACTGGGTGGGACTGAAGTCTGTGTTGCGAAAGCAGTCTCTGATACGCATCTAGTTTTCAGGAGGACGTTAAGCAACAGAAACTATGCGTACATATTAAGAAACCAAAACAAAGACCAAGGTGGTTCTCGATCTAGAACTGAGAAGGCAGCATTTCGATATCCTATTCTTCTTTCCCCTCGGTGTTTCGTCCTTGATTCCCCCCCTCCAACACCTCCAGCTCCTTGGGGTTTTGGGGCCGTCAGGGTTGTGTCATGTAAAAATTTCCTATTAAGCCAAATTTAAGGATAATATATGTGAGAACAAAGTATCACGCATTACAGGAACGTAGCGGATTCGCATTTCATGAGCGTTTTATAAGAATTTTTAAGAACAGATAAAAGAAAGAGAAAACTATAAGAATATTTTATGACTAAGAAGAGGGAGGGAAGAATCGCAAGAATTTTTTTATGGCAGGGAAGAAAAAGAACACGAGGGGGTAAGAAAAATCAACAGGAAATAGGAAAAAAAGGGAGGGAAGAAATGGAAGGGGGAGAGATGGAAAGTAAAGATGGTTAGACAAAGAGAAAGAGACAGAAGAACATAGGAGAGAGAGAGAGAGAGAGGAGCTGACTAATGGAAGTGCACTATGCAAAGCGTGTAGGAGACGCCCCACGCACTTAATAACTTCGCACTGCGTGGCACGAAGAGCCGAAGCTGGCGAATAAACACAATCCGATTCGGAAATGAAACTCATCGTAAAACAGTCACAGAAGGACAAGGCCCCCGCACGGAGCCGCTGTGGCCAGTGTTGGCGAAATATTGACAGTGGGGAACGCAATACGAGGGTAAAACGAGTCCTTCATACACAATGGGGTGAGAGAGGGGGTGGGAGGGTCAGCAGTCATGACATTGTATTAGGTGGCAGAATGTATATTCAAGGGCCGTGTCACACTGTATGCATATCCTTTCTGGCAGCCCCAGGTTTGCTTCTGAGCAACCTCAAAATTACAGTGTGCACAGTGCATGAAAGTTCGGGGATGGCAAAGAAAGATACATTCCTGACCACAACAACAAAGGGAGCAGAGATTGTAAACTTTTGAGAACCGAGGCCTTTCTTATAATCGGATGAGTTGCGTCCTGGCTGGCTGAGCCTGTCCATGTATGCTGACAACTTGTAGCACTGGGCAACAAGAACCGAGTGTCCCACCGTTACTACCCACATCGAAGACAAGGCATGATGTAGATGTAGTTCAAACTGCGGACTACACAGCGATCAGCTTATAGTTGATAAATATCTGTTTTGTTCTTGTAAGAACAAAGAAAACTGAGCGGAGAAAAAAGGAGAAACACGACGTCAACGTTTCGGGGTTTTACCCCTTCCTCCGAACGCCACAAACAGCGAACAAACAAGTAACTGTATTGCAATAAAGATGGTCCACCAAGGCGCTTGACTGAAGAAGAAAGGGCAAGAATCCTCACTTTTCAGTTCCGACGATTCTCGTCCTTTTTTCTGCAGTCCAGGGGCATTGGTGGACCATCTTTGTGGCAGCGAAGTAACTTGTTGATTTATATACTGCTCAAAAGAGTTGAAAACCAGTTGCACTTATTTTTCATCACTTTTGTACACACGGTGTTAAGGTTCCCCCTCCCCCCAAAAGCTTGAAGCTTAAAAATGGTGGTCTGCTATAAGATTCAAAAGAAAACAAAAAGTAGGCAGACATATCATGGACATGTGGTTTGGGCAAAAACAGCATATTCCACCCCGTACGTTTAAATGGCCCTTGTATATAACAGTCAACCTCAGTGTGCGTGGAAATCGGTGCTGGGGCGTTCGTGCACACCGCAGGACAGCCAGTCATGTGACAATGTGTGGAAATCAAACACGTGCAGGTGACAAAACAAAACTGAACGGGTGAAAAATCACAATCCACATGCAAACCATATGTAATAGGATCACAGTTCAGTCACTTTTGAGGGACTGGTGGGTATTTGTGGATGTGATCGAAGGACTGTTTGTACCCATGCCCCCGCAATGACGACTCAGGGATGCTGAGCGCATCAGGGCGATTGGGTGGCTGCAGGAAAGCACAATGGGTCCGAAAAGTCAGTCGCTGATCTGGAGTATACCATTTAGTCGATGAGACATTGCCAGACCGCTGGATTTTGTTTTGTTTTTTAAATTCTGTCAGCCTTACAAAATAGAACATTTTGGGGGCAGCTGCAAGCCGTCTGCAATGTCCCCATCAGCGGCAAGACGCTTAGGAACCGGGTGCGTGAGGCTACCCTTGGTTCAAGGCGACCCGCAGTGCGTCCTGTCCTGATGCCAGCTCATCGCTTCGCTCGTCTTGGAAACATCAGGAGTGAGACAGTTTTCTTCAACGATGAGTCCGTTTCTCCAGGTAGCTTCACGATGGCAGAATCCGCCATTGGAGGGCGCGATCGTTTCTGACATTTATTATTCTGTGCTGAGCCTGCTTGGACTTTTGTGTACGTGGGGGTCATGGCAAGCAATCTTGCTGTCTTCAGAAAAATAGTCTACTAAATCTGTTGTTGGTCGTTAGATTAATGAATGTGGTACCTTTCCGCTTCATTGTGACTACTGGTCTTTGTTTTGGCATCAAAAAGCTCGTGCAGTTTGCACTGTTTTTTTATTTGAACAGTATACTTTCATCACATTCCGTGAACAAACGCTTAATCATAGATCCACTCACGCATGCAACCACTCAACGAGCCAACACGAATAAACAAGGAAAAGTCTATCAAGCCGAACACACACCGCCGCAAAAAAAGAAACCGTTGAGGCCGTATAGATTTACACGTCTTGAAAAAGCTGCCAATTAAAAACTACCACACTCCCAGTAATGTATTTAACATATTTAGAAAGATCTATTCTTCTGCATCACAACGGAAACAATACTTTAAGTTTAAAGTATTAAATACTACTTGCTATTTGGTCCCAAATATGGTCCCGTAGGGACCCGCAAAAAAAAACAAAAACCGTTGAGGCCGTATAGATTTACACGTCTTGAAAAAGCTGCCAATTAAAAACTACCACACTCCCAGTAATATATTTAACATATTTAGAAAGATCTATTCTTCTGCATCACAACGGAAACAATACTTTAAGTTTAAAGTATTCAATACTACTTACTATTTGGTCCCAAATATAGTCACTCTTCGCACACACAAAATGTGAACGACGGAAGTAGACCTACACTTAAACCATGTTTGGCAAGCCGAAACTGTTTCCGAAACTCATTTAGCAAATTCGCGCTGTGTATGGGAAATAAACGATACAGCATAGGTCACGCTTACTATCCAATACGGGAAATAAACGATGCAAATTTATTTACGGGGAATCGCTAATCGTCTAAGGTAAAGAACTCCTACATTAGAAAGCTGATTCATTTCTTCACGAGTTGCTTCCCTTTTCTGTGTTTAAACTGCCGCGACTGGTTTCTGGTAATAACTTGAAAGATGTGTCCCTACATGTGGTCTGTCACTTGAGAAATGCTAGATTTACTCTTCAAATTACACGCTGAAGAGCAAAATGACATTGTTTCGCAAATTTACTATGATAAAGTGGATGAAGACAAGAGTATTTGTGCCTTAAAGACCCAAGAAAGTGATTACGAAGAGAAAAACGTGCCGGCACGTGTAGAAAAACAATGTCGTGACACTGTGTACAAGGAATGGCGAGGACTTTTTGATTTCTTCAACTTCAGTTGTGTTTCCATCAAAGGATTTTACAAATTATGGAACAAGGTCCAAGACACACGGTAAGAAATGAGTTTTCTTTATTTATTGTAGTTCGATAATATGTTTAAATCATTTTTCTATTGTTTTGGGGGATTTTTTAATGAATTTTTGAAAAAAGGCTAAAAACCCTGCGGCCACGGGGACGGTTCGAGCTACGAAGGCTGCGTCACGATTGTAGACAGTGCATGGGAGAAAACCGATGATAGAGCTTTACAATGATACCAAGTTTTTACTTCCCTTATACCGTTGAACGCGTCGGGGAGATTTTAAAGTTACCGCAATTTAG
Source organism: Lanistes nyassanus (assembly GCA_004794575.1). Taxonomy (NCBI): domain Eukaryota; kingdom Metazoa; phylum Mollusca; class Gastropoda; order Architaenioglossa; family Ampullariidae; genus Lanistes; species Lanistes nyassanus. The sequence continues at coordinate 40,949 of SMGT01016653.1, read as the reverse complement.
CTAGCTGTGCTGCCGCAAGGGTCGGCAGGCTGCCGCAATTTAGCCGGGGCCAATGGGTTCAAAGAGTTAAACGAACTATCTGAACGAACCACCAGCTGAGGAATGCAGATCACCGGCTATCTTATTCAGCAGCGTAAGGTGAACCGTTTGGGACTCGTATGATCTATTTGTGCTCTTGCGAATCGGTTGAAGCCCGCAGTATTAGCATCTGCACTGCTGGAAGCGGCAGGGCAGACGAGGACAGGACAACATGACCCGAAGGGTCAAGCGCTCGGGACTTATTTCAAGTGCAAATAAAAGCAAATAAGTATCACGAGTTTTGGACAATGCAAGATGATTTAACAAGCGTTTGCATGAAAAGTTTGCTACTGCAGTCTGGATGCCCAAAGCCACAACAGTCTTTCCCATGGAGGGGGGCATGACACGCCGCTGCTGACATCTGAGTGCTCATGAGATTCCCTATTTCTTCCTCGATAGTTCTGTGTTGTGTACTTTTGTCCTTTAAAACATGGCACCTAAAATATAAGTGATACTGAGCCTGCATGACGTAGGCATGTGCATAAGTACATAAGGGTGCACGTGTGTAAGTTAATGTGTGGGGCGAATGGCAAGATCGCAATTATTACTTTTTTTTGGGGTGGGGGTGGGTGATTTCTGTTTCGTTGTCTTTGTGATATAACTTTTTCAAATCACTTTGCCCTGGTTCTGGATTAAAAACCACCAGTCAACCATGGCCGAAGGCTTAATCAATAAAGTTTATTCGATTTCTCTCCTTCCGTCTTTCTTTCTCTCTCTCTCTCTCTCTCACACACAAACAAGGTCCGCAGTTATCTCCAGAATAAACTCGACTCGCGCCTAAGAACTATACCGTGCCTCCACCAGTTGCAGTAATCGACAATCTATCAACATCGTAAGAAAAGATTAAGCGACAAATGGCGAAGGAGACGTCTGGAATCTTTGTGAAAGAAAGATGGAAGAATATGTTTATCTGTGAAATCTGTATATATTTGACAGTGCTATAAAATCATGGTTTTGAGTACACCCAAACACCGGACTGTATGTGGGCGAAAGCGTAACGGTGGGAGACAAAACAAAACAAAACCAAAATACACAAGAGAGAGAGAGAGAGAGAGGAAAAAAGAAAGACATTTGAAACTGACGCTTGAAATTTGTAAGGCACGACTAATCTTCTTGAATAACTAAGTACACAGATCTTTTCGTTTTATTTAATATTTTTGCCTTGGTTCTTTGCCAGGTCACTTCAAACAGTAAGCTGACATCTTGTTTCATCCGTAAGTTAGTACAAATACTTTATTTGCCATCTTTTGTTTTCATTAGTTTCTTGTTTTCGTTTTCGCTTCGCTTTTTGCCAGATCACTTAAATAAGTATAAGCTCTCTTCTTTAGTTTCTTTTTGTTTTCTGCATTATAGATAAGTAAGTGTACCTAGCTCCTCATTTTGAAGTATTTTCTTTGGCTATTTGTTCTTGGTTTTTGTTTATTCCCTTACGTCACTCCCTAGCATTTGCATATTCTTGCTTTGTTATCTCTTCAAGAGCCAGGCACTCAAGCCATCAACAGGGGTCTTAAAGAGTGGACGACTCATGTATCACTGCATATTACTTTCAGCTGACAAGTTTTAATGCCCCAATCAGAAGAGAAGTCAAATGTTACCTAGATGTTCATACCGTGCTCGTAAATAAGGATAAAACGTTATAAGCTGGTGAGCTTTTAATGCTGCAATCCAGATGCAAACTGTATGGTCCATTGTGATCTGCAGCGGTCGTGGGTGTAGATTTATTAAGGATGTTAGTCCGCTTGACAGCGTTAAGTCTTCAGCCACAGCGACATCATTAGCAGGAAACGACATCGTCAGCCCACGCATGGGATCGTTAATAATAGGTGTACTGCCTGATGGGTGACCAGGATGGTAATGGTGGGCGGGTAGCTGAGGTGTAGGAGAGGCAAATATGTATGGCGAAGGACGGCTGCTTTGTCTGTGTTCATGCAGTCCAACGATGGTGACAAATTACTCAGGACAGAAAAATCGAATCCAAATTGTGAAAAGACAAAGCGAACTTAACCTTTACAGAACAAATGAATAGATGAACGAAAGAATTGAAGAATGAAAGAACAAAAGAAAGAAATAACGAAACGACGAAAAAAAACAAAACAACAACAACAAAAAAACAAAAACGATAAAACAACAAGAACAATCTCCAAGCAGCGCCACCATACAAAATCAGGAACTCCTGCGAAAAAAAGTGCAACGAAGGGGGATAATGGTGACAATACTTGTATGTCTTTGAACAAGTTGCAGCGACATGCACTCGCTATATTCGCGTAGGGTCTCTGTTCGTTCTGAATATAACACACATAGATTTTTTTTTAGAAAGGAGGAAGCTTGAGCTCTGAACACATGTACAAAGGCACTGTTGTGACAAGTTCTGTTTCACAACTTTCATTCATAATTTTTTTCTGTTGCTTTTCCTTTAACCAATTTAAATTACATCTTCGTCCTCAGATTTATGCCAGTCCGTTTTTCAGGCCAGAATTGCTTTCCATCTATACCACCATCGCCACTACCACCTCAAGCAAATTTGTCGACTGTGTCCACCGTAATGACAGTTAATCCCCCGCTGCGAACGTCACGCCCGTATAAATACCCGGCAGACGGCGCTCGTGACGATAAGGATCTCGCCTGGCGACTGGTATGTCTGCTGCCGTTCTCGATGCACAACATTTCCTCCGTCAGCACCAGATCAAATCCCGATATCTCTACAGTTAAAAGTCGCTTCATTGCGTCACCGTCTCTTAAAAATAGTTCTTGGCTAAACACAACTGTTGTCTTGCCTTTTTTTTTGCCTCCATCCCCCGTCCTGTCTACATCACTTTCTATCTCTCGGCAGCAGTTTCTAAGCAAACAAATAACAAGGAAATATTTCCAAGCACAGATTTCGAGAAATCTACCAGAAGGTCCATTTTTTGCAATTATTCAGTAAAATTCAGTAGCGGTGGGAACTAAAAAGGCTATCTTTTACCTTTGGTGCCAAGAAGAAAGCACAGGAAGTGGAAGGAGAAGAGACATGCAGTGAAAGAGAAAGCCGTTCCTTCGTTTATTCAACAACGAAGCACAAATAAATATTTTACAAATTATGTTCTTTTGAAGCTCTTAAAATAATGTGGATGTTGAGAGATTTATTCTGGTTGCAAGAGTCCCGTACAGAGAAAGTACTCCATTAGGGAGCGCGAGGTAGGGTTGTAACCTACTTCTGACGTACAGTTTACTGTCTTTATCTTAGCTGGCTCTCTTGATGCCGACGGCCGTGGGAGTCTGAATACATATACATACACTCCCCACTCGGGGCTAGTCCTCATTGAGAAAAATCTCTAGAAATTTCTTTCGTAAAAGAAAGAAGTAAATTGTGTATCCTACAAAAGAAAGTAAGGAAGGAAGAAATAACTAAATAAAGAAAAGATTGAAGGAAGGAAGATCATAGGAAGATGACAGAAATTAATGAACGAACGACGCACGAACAGACAGGCGGAAAGACGGACGAACGAGTGTAGGAACAAACAGAAAAATTCTTTTTAAAAGAAAAGAAGGAAAAAGGAAGAGAAGAAGAAACAAAGAAGAAAAGAAAGAGAGTTAAAGGCAGGAAGGAAAGAAGGAAGGAAGACATTTTCCTCAAATGACTATCTTACCCCATCCAGGGTGAAAAAGAACAGATAATTTACCATGATAGCAACAAAATGTTGATAATCACGGGATGCAAACAATCCAAAGGCTGTTGTAACAGGCTTCCTCCATTCGTTCTAGTGGTCTAGTGGTTCAGGGCTCCTCTCTTGAGGCGGGAGGTCGGTGGTTCGCACACCCAGCCAAGTCATAGCTAACTATGCAACACTAAAGAAACAGTTGTTTCCAGTGGTTTCAGAAACAGTTTCTGGTGTACCTGAAGGCTAGACCAAAAATAGTTAATACGCATCATTCTTTATGAAAATTAGTTGGTCCTCATTGAGAAAGACTGTGCGCTCCGTGTATTCTGAGCTTAATTAGATTTCCACATTATGGGGTAGGTTTGCAAATTTCTTCATGAACACAAGTTGAAACCCTTTTTGGCAAGATCTGTTTTAGGGATTCAAGAAGCAGCATGGAACATGTATACATGTGCCAACAGCTGCAGGTACTGATAATTTTAATTCAGAATGTCCGCTTTTCGATGTAACTATTACTCGGACCAACCACGTATGTGAGACACCAGTTAGGCGAGGATATTTAACAGGTTAGTAAACGATGATGGTAATTATCTGTGAAATGAATAATTTCTATCAAAATTCCCAATGCTAACAACAAATTGTACACAAGTGTGGTTAATGGTGGAAAGGAACTTCAGGGTAATCCCAAGTACTGTCACTACAGCAGGAGATAGAGAGAAAAAGCCACTAACATGGGAAACAATATACATAAGAACTAGAATTTCCTCTTGACCGTGTTAGTTCGGGAAGAATGAAGGGCGCAAAAACTGGAACAATAAAGTGGATAAAAGTCGTTGCATGATAACAATCTTCACTTCTCATATGCCACAAAACAGCAAGGGATCGAGCGTATACTGTAATGGTTTCAGCTAAGGATGTTAAAGAAACTTGTTATCAGCCGATAGATTTCATTGTTAAAGCAGCTACAGTTCAGGATACCCTCTGGTACTTTCTTCCTTCTCTTGCCTCCTCCTTCCCCCTCCTTCCCCCCCCCTTTTCTTACTTATCTTCCCTTTTTCTCCTTCGCCTTCTCTATGGACCGAATGATGTGTAGTGAGCATATAGGACTGATTGTACAGACGGATTTTTTGTGTACTGTAGACATTGTATTATTATAGAATTTCAAGATGGAAAAACGTTTATATGTATG
>SMGT01016653.1:18110-35829 GCA_004794575.1 Lanistes nyassanus | reverse complement strand
TATTATTATAGAATTTCGAGATGGAAAAACGTTTCTGATGTATGTCAGATGGAGAGCAGAAAATCTAGAGGTGGTTCCGCGACTAGCAAAGGCTCTCACCACCCCACCCAATCGGACACCCATCACAGCTGAAGGAGTCAGTAGCATTATTACTTGTCCTTACTGTATGCACCACTTGAAAATATAGGTTTTCCTGTGTAAACGCCAAAGCTCGGGCGATATGTTTATTTTGTTGATAGCGATTGCATTCTGAAACTGCATAAGCCAAGTGACTTTCAGGAAAGCAATATACAGTTAGAACTATAAGCACACACAATCTATACTTTTGCCTTCAAGTTCTTTGGCTCCTTCTTAATCGAGTGCACGCAGACGCAAAGAAGCACTCTACAGAGGAAGTCTAATATTATTTGATTCAGGAAGTCGTTCATTCAACCCTTTGTTGCCAAGTAAGGCCTGCTCGGAAGTGCCCCGAGCTCTGACAAAAGTGCATTACACTCATCGCCACTCGTTGAGGACTCGCCGTCTCGCACGTGCCGAGTTTGACTTTTTCAACACCACGCACGCAGCTCCAAAGGCGAATCTTACAGACAAAAAGTAGTTGTCATTTGTTATGGTCTCACAGCACCAAAAGTAAGTTTGCTGGAAGCAGGGAGCGCGAGCGTAACGATCTTAGATACGTCACAGCTCGTACCGTGGATGTCACGCAAAACCCTAGACAAAACTCAGGGACGCGAGGAGAACGAGACACCTCAAACTCATAGCCGTCGTATTTCATTACCAGAAGCCAGCATTATGGATGCGAGCAGACTTGAGATATCACAAGTGAAGTCAAAGCAGACCTGAAGAATTGCAGGTGTACAATCGGGTCTGACTTACAGCGTTTGCGATTATGGGTGCAGTGCGCAGACTCTACAACCTCATGAATTATCGGCTGAAATGTGCTAAGGCCAGCACAAGCTTCGTTCTATACTTCTGACGAGAACAGTCTTTTAGTGCAGGGAAAACTCATTTGGCTACATTACAGGGGCAGAAACCCCCCCCCCCCCCCACACACACACTGTTACTCTCTGTCTCTCTTACGCACGCGCCTGCACGCACGCACACACACACATGCACACACACGTTGATTAGTTGATGTCGTACACTTCCTACCTGTAAGCCCGCAATTTCCTCCGGGGCCGTTGAAATTTAACAACTAACGGTAGATAAAAGTCCCATTAAAAGTGGAAAAATTTAATAGAACAGCCCTCGAAGAATGTCACGATCTACACCGGGTTAGTTGCACTCCGACAGCGATGCGAAGCCGATAGTAGTGCTCATACATAAAACTTATCGTCTCGTGTGGCACGCGCGCCGATGTCATGACGTTGGTAGTGTGGTGCTCTGGCTAACCACACCTGCTGAAACACGAAGCCAAATGCGAAAATGTCCCGCAGAAAACCACAGGTTATCAAGGAAGTGATCGGCGCAGTACTGCCTGGCCAAAGTGAAGATACAGGTGAGGGCCTGCTTTGTAACCGTTATTCGGCCGCTGTGCGCTGCGCCCTGTGCGTTGACGCACATACGAAATGCAAAGATGTCTTCTGTTAAGAGAAACACTCGTTACCATTTTGCGTAAATTTGCATTTCCGCGCAGTACGATTACCGTTGCTTTCGCTTCGCAAGTGGTTCGCCATCGCGGCTGTGTAGAAGAATTGATATCTCACTGGCGCACGTTAGTAAGGAGAGATCAGATATATATTTATACTGCCCCAAAGCAGCGTTTGGTGTTTTTGTGTTCTTATTTCGCTAAAATATTTTATCGTAAATCTCGATTGTTCGACAAACCGTTGACATCTGGGCGGAGGATGAGGGAACTCACATCTTAAGTCAAGAAAGGGAGATTAATAATAAAGCACTTACAGGCCCTCAGCAGTGAGATGTGTGTGGAGGGGAGGGAGGGTGGGGGAAAGAGCAGCGGCCATAACCCTCTCTCGATCTGTTGTTTTTTGTTTTTGTTTTCTTTCCTAGGTTCCTTGACTTCTTTCACGTGGTCGGTGCAGCTAACTTTTTGTGCGTCTTCTGCTGCTCTTTGGGGGTTTGGGGGCGGGAGGGGGAGTGTCTTTCCTTCGTCTGGCATTGCATATTTAAAAGTTTTATTTCTTGTTGCACCCTCATTCTTCATCCGTCCACAGTTTATTTCTTACATTATTTTAGATTATTTTCCCCCTAGCTTCTCCCATTTCTAACCCTTACGGTTCTCTTGTGTGCTTTCTGATCAGACTAGAGCAGAAATAAAGAAAATCTGCAGCCTCCTACAGACAGGGGAAAAAAGAGATGCTTTAAAGGCTATCACAACAGAGGGAAATGTTTATTTTTACTGTCTGTTTGATGCCACGTGACGTCCCTTGTAGCGCAACAGCTTTCTGTAAGCTGCGATGCTGCGTTGCGAAAGGCTAGACTTCTCACTGAAATGCTGACACGAGCGACATCATGAGTAGTGAATGGACATGATGCTGGTCGTAACCAAACTTTTCGTGTTGCATCTCCGAGAGTGTCGCTCATTAAGCGAACTTGTGAGTTCACGTGAGTTTAATAATAGGTCGTTAGGCGAAGTCATTATCTAGGCTCACTCTCATTGGTCGCCTCTTGGCAACGCGTTGCTGTCTACGCGGAAAACAACCTGATAAAGATATGACGAACTCTTTCTTCTTCCGCCATTGGTTTCCGTAGTCATCCGTTAGCTGCTGTTCTCTGCTAGAGAGCTGAGCCAGCGCGATAACACCAGCAGAAGTATCAGCATCAACCGCCTACAGCAACAACACAGCTCGAGCAAAGGGATCGTCTGCAGCGCTCTTTTTACCTTCAAGGGGTGGCACCCCGTCATCTTGATAAATCTTTACGAGTAGCCACTCAGTGCGAGTACAGTTCTTTCAACTCGATACTTCAGTTTGCGCTTTTTTTGGCCACATATAGCCCTTTCCACAACAGAAATGGAGATTAATCGTTCAAATTGTACGGACTTTCGAGTTTGTTAAATATCGATACAAATAATCCTGTCGCTGAGGTACGAAGAGTAAAAGAAACGAGGACTGTCTGCTAAGGCCAGCGCTGTGTATTCTACGAACCACAGAAACAATAAATCACCACTTTATAGAAAAATGGCAGTCTCTGTTTGCGAAAACAATGTGCGTTAGGAAAGGTAGTAGAATAAGAAAGTTTTGGGGTGCACACGGATTCTAGTACCATCTCTAGTTACATCGATTATATCCTTTATTATATCCTTTATTAGTCCAACTTTTTTACAGTGTATCAAGAAAAGCATCATTCATCTTTGTGGTCTCAAAAAAGGAAAAATCGGAAAAATGTCATAAGACACAATAAATAGTCAACAGCTCTTTGCTACATCTCGTTTACACTAGCATTACCTTTCCGCACTAGGGAGAACAGCAGACTCACTTCTTTCATCCGACCTTGTTGAACCGTGTGACGCATCTGAAGCGAACGTTTGCATTCCGTTTACATTCACGAAGAAATGATGTGTGTACGCGCGCAAGGCCGGGCGACGGTTCATAAAATCTCAGAAGTTTTTTTTTTATATAAAAAAGTGATAGGGAATGCGAGGTCTTTTTTCTGCTCTTCTGTGGTATTACACTCCTACACAGCTCTGGGACAGCTCTGGGACAGCTCTGAAACTTGGCGCCACTGGCGCTTTATCCTAAGGAAAGGTCTAAGTACCAGGAAAACATAAGACTGAGAACATTCCCCCCACAAGCTGGCTAAAAAGGAACACGAATGTCCAGCTCGCGGGTCAAGTGGTCTCAGGGTTACTTCTTTCGTCCTTGACGGACCACCTGCAAAGGGCAGGCATGAATGGGCTAGAGAGAGCAACAAATTCGCTGCCCGAATACAGGGTTGTACGTGAAAAGAGAACATGCATCATCGTACGTAAACTCCGGATTTCGGGATCTTGCACGACAAACTTGTTTCTCTCTCTCTCTGCCGATGTAATTGGTCTGTCACAACCTAAATACCTATTATCAAATTTGTTTATATATGAGAACACAAATTCTGTCGTATTTTTTTTCAATCGTATGTTATGTGGATGCTGATTTTTGTACTGCATGACAGCCTATATTATACAGTATCGTGTTTATTATGTATATTCGATATGATCAGTCACGGGGTAATGGCCCAAATGCTGAATAAAATCAAATACCCCTCCCCCCTTTCTCTTATCTGTTACGCGTCATAGCATGAGAAAGATACACTGCCATATTCAAGTATCTCGTCTCAGTCTTCCCCATCAACTCCATCAGTCCTTTTCCATATTCACTACCAGTAAGTCCTACACGTGTTTTAGCACCCTGCTAACCATTCTCTCCAGCAGCCCAACCCTCCCACTCCCCAACCTCAGCCTACACAAATTACCGTTTTGACATAATTAACTATAACCGTCGTGATTAAAATCTCGGTCGTTTTGCTAACGCAATACGATGATGAAAACTTGTTTTGTGCCGTTGGTTCTCCTTGCATCACAGGACTGTTCCGATGAAATTACAGATGCAGTAATTAATAGCAAGTATGATCATAACTACTGTTACCTTTGATCAGGATAGTATAACGGGCTGTCTATCTTGTGTTTCTGTCTCATCCGGTCTCTGTCTCTGCATGGTTCTGAAATCCTCCCCGCCCTTTCCAGCTGTTGAACGTCGCTTTGTGTTTCTTCTTTAAAACAAACTGGTATATTTTGTTAATAGATTGTTGAAGTCAAAGTTTGCCCCCATAGCTTCACCGTGACCGATCACACGCATAAGGGGATGGGGAGAGATGTAAGGGAAGAAAAGCAGAGGGGGATTCAAAAGAGAGAGATAAAGATGCAGACATGCGGAGAGTTTTATCTTCCACTCCATCAAGTTCAATTTCCCGGAATGCATATGTTCTCCCGTCTGTACTCTTCCCCTTCCATTCCCCTCCTCCATTCCGCTCACCCTTTCGACGTGCAAGGCGGCTGAAAGACTGGTCCCCAGCTTCCTTATATAGGGATATTACCCCGATCTGTTGATACGGAAATGCGAGCGGAAGAATATATTTTTTAAAACCTTCCGCCATCTGCCATAGAATATCTGTCAGCCAGCCCCATCTCTTCTTGCCCTCGCGGTATAAATCTCGTCGAGAAAAGGTCAGCTGGAATCGCAATGCTCTTTCTTTGACCCGTATCAGCATTTTTTCTTCGAGAACTCAGAACGTTAGATCCCCCCCCCCCCACACACACACAAGATTTTGTCCCCTGGGAGAGTTGCTGACGTGTTTCTGTGAGAATCTGGAGTATTCTGAGCGTAGTGACGTGTGCAGAGCGTCTTTTTTTCTCTTCCGGATAAGTGTCGCGGCCCGTGTGGGTACTAACATTATCATCTTGACACGGAAATCCTTATGGCGTCAATGAGGCGAATACAGCAGGAATTTGTACCAAGACGAGATAAAAATAGAAGCTTCCACATTTAGAAATAACTTCAGTGGTGGCCATAGCTAGGGCGGCTTTCTCATCGCTAGATTTTAGTCCCCGCTGAGTTCTATTTTAGAAAGGAAATATTTTTTTCTTTGAGTCACACAAGTTTCTTTTTCGAAGCCAACTTCCCACAGTCGTCCAGCTAAAACTAAACCTGAGACTTCTCAAACTATTATGTATTTACTTACATGTACTTGTAGTTATTGTTATTATTACCATTATCGTTGTTTCTGTCAGGGTTTTCCTCCTGCTCCTCCTCATCATGATGATGATGCATGGCTAATACATACATCCATCCCACGACACCCCTTCCCAGTCACCACCTCCCTCCAGAAGTACGAAAGCGTCGACAAGGAAAAAAAGAACAATTTGCTTAGACAGTGTTATAAACCCGCGAACAAACAGCACGGTGACTTGCAATGTGTCGGTTTCATGATTGGTTGATTTCATGACTGATTGGTCGATCGATTTATTTCCTCATTGACTGACTGACTGACTGACTGATTGATTTTGTGTGTGTGTGTGTGTGTGTGGAGAGAAGGGAGGTGGTGGTTTAATGTGGGTGGTGGAAGTCTACAAACGCTTACCATTTCATGCAAGTTGGAAACACAGACCCCATATGCAAAGTCAGCCCAAGACAATCAGTGTGCTAGGAAACGCGAGGCACACGGTGGGATAGGTGCGTCTTCATGATGTCCTATATTCAGGACATCAAAGTGCCCGTTCCTACCTTCTTCGAGGTAGCCAGGTAATTTTAGACTGACAGTGCTTCCACTTCGTGGTGATTTAGCACTATGGGGTGGGGGGCGAGGGAGTATTACTAAACTATGCACTAATAGAACCACCAGACTGAAAATTAAGGTCAGATAGTGCTGAAAGGTACCTTAACGTTCGAAGGACGGTCATGGAGTCTGCGGGAAATAATCCTTGGCCATGTCACACCTGGATTCGAGGCAGACGCTAGTCCGCTGCTCTGCTTGCAGAGCTATCCAGGCCCCTAAACCTTAACCTAACCATGACCCTAAATGATTGAATAACCAGTCAGAACATTTAAAAGGCGTTGAGAGATTCTACACTTAACGAGAAGACTGCGCAAGTTGGCGCGTGCGCATTAGTCACATATGACCAGACGATGTTCTGCGTATAGTCATAGCTTTACCCGTAGACAGTATTGATGACTGTGCTACACAAGGTGTGTGTGTGAAATTGTCTTCACCTTGCCTCGACTTTGGTTCATGGTCAGTGTTATAGACAGAAAATTGTTACCCGAGCAAATTTCGTGTCACTTTATAAGGATCAGGTTTCGCTCTAAAGATGGACAAAGGCGTAGACGTCAAACCAAGCAGTGATGTTCTACATCTGAGAGTAAAACAGTGATCGATCGAGCCACCGACAGCTACCGTCAGCATGTCGACCCAAACCACTGAGTCAGAAAAACTGGAGTTGAAAAAATTAAATATTTACTATTTCATGATATAGTCTTCTGTATTTCATTCGGAACAGGTACATCCTTTGCTTGACAGCCTATAATATACACTGAAACAATGGAACAATAACTGAATTTCATAGAAAAGCAAGTAAAATCATTTTCTCTTGGCTGTCTTTTCGCGATGCTTGTGGTATACTCATTAGCAATGAACGCCTATTGCATATTTCCTACTTGGTCGGCGTAAGTCGTTTTTGCTTTCTCATTTGATGCCAGAGATCTAGACAAACTACAGGACTAGGTGTGACAACACGAGCCAGCACGATACATCTGCGTCCAGAAAAAATGGCGTCTGGTTAGAATCTTTCTTGTTTTCTCTCTGTAGAAGAGTAACAGCAGTAAAACTGACTCGCTGTTCTTGCCTAAAGGACGACTTCGTGAAGTTTTACTGTCGTGGGTGGGGGGAAGCGCGTTGCAGAAAAATCTTAGTCAACGCAGTCAGTTAGAACTGGGCTTTTTCCTTCTGCTCCACACTTTCATCACGCTTTTCCTTTCTCTTCCCTTCTGCATCATCCTGTCGCCCACCAGCACTAACATTTAACGAGGCAAAGGTCGTAACCTGCTCCGGTCATGGCAATAATTTTGGAGCAAAAAATCACTGAGCTGTAACGCGCTTAATTAGATGTAAGCGAGCTCGCCGTTTGTTGACAGTAAAATTCAACAAGGACATTCATCTGTAAAGATATATTAACGACGCTGCACATATATGTTAGCATAAAATGTTCTTTCCAGTGGAAAAAAGTCTTCATTTTACAAATCAAAATGCTTGGATGCTAACTGAATCGAGGCTGTTGTCGAGATGTTACTTGCCAATTAACTTCAATCCTGCGGTTTTACTATGTTGTTTTCGGTCGGGTTTTACAAGTCAGCGGCCAATTCATGACGGGCGCCGGTTCTGCTGACCTTTTGACCCTTATGAAAAGCCGGGCACGTCATGCATAAAAAACGTTGACCCCCCAATCCCCAGGTATCAACATAGTGCTAAGCAAACTGTCATAGATTTTCACAGCCGGAAGAGCTCCGATATCACCCTTCCCCTGATATTCAGGTCGGGCTGCTTCGCTGGAGCCAAGTACATCACTACATGTATATCAAATTTTATCAGAAAATATACAGTTGATGAGAACAGCTTTTCTATCTTTCCATCCCTAGGGTCAAGTCGGGATTCGACGAACATGATAGGTTCAAAAGTACAGTAGGACTCTTATATTCTTGAGCTTTAAAGTCAAGGACAGTCGTCAAGGCGTGCAAGTTTTGTAGCGTTGCTCGTCAAGGATAGAGCTAACAGGGTTACTTAGATTTTTTTAAAATAAAAAAGTACGTAATGTATTCTTGTTTTCTTCTGTAGCTCCTCGGCCGGTACAAAGTGCGACAAAGTCTTATTTCTATATCGGGTTGTAGAGACACTTTACGTTTGTTTGCAGAAAATCTAGAAATAAACGTTTCCTTCAAGACCGGAAGGAGAAAGAGAAACAGTGAACATAGGACATGAGGTTGAAGGAGCCGCAGCAAAAAATGACGTACAGGACAAGGATTTGCAGCAAAGCGACGGTGAAAGTCTACACGCCGTGCACTTACTTTATGGTTTAGAAAGATGAAATGGGTTAGTATCCTCCAGATCTCACGCCCTCACCCGCCCTCCACTCACACACCATGAGGAACTAGGCGAACAATGGGTGGGCGCGTTCGTGTTCATTCCACTCCTAAGCGCAAGGAACACGAGATGCGAGATTGCTAAGTTTTCTAACAAGGACCCTGAATCCCTTTTAACCAAACCTTTCTAGGCACACCCTCAGTCTTGCGCACACACAACTTGCAAACTTGTCTATCGACTCACGACCCGACACACTCTATCTTCTCACACCTCGTGTCTAACACCTACACTACAACCACTACTAAGCATAAAATCAATGAGTCCTTATTACCGGGATCACCATAATATTACCGGTATCACCATAATATTACCGGGATCACCATAATATTACCGGGATCACCATAAACTGAGTACTTTTCTCTTCAACGCTTGAATTAATACAACTAGACACTCATCAACATCATTAACACAACTAGAGCACGTGACCCTCCAAACACTTTCGATAATACTGCGTTGATTTCTGTCAGCATCATAAACGCTTTATGTATGTCTTTTATACGTTAACCTTATCTTCTTCAGTCAGGATTATTTCACTCAAGCGTGCTACTTGTTCAAACTGGCATGACACATCAGTTTGTCGCAGGGCAGTCACATACACGTGGAGGCTAGGTGAGGGTTAGCTGTCAACGAAATATGTCTGATGTCTAGTCACACTTTGTGTTAGTATGCCTGATGTCCAGTCACACTGTGTTAGTATGCCTGATGTTCAGTCACAGACTGTGTTAGTAAGCCTGATATCCAGTCACGCCATGTTGCGCACATTTTTGAAGAGTCTAACTGCCTGTTTAGGATTACTGACGAAAAATGAGACACGTCTGTTGCTGTCCTGTTGTTCAAGCTATGTCAGACATGCAAGCCTACATGCGGCTGCAGATACGGGCACATGTTCGAATTCGTTCACTAGAAAGCTGACTTAGTTTTTGCTGTTTTTTATTCGTTTGCTTTTTGGGGGAGTTGGGGGAGGTGTGTGTGTTGTTTTTGTTGACTATTCTTTGTTTTTTTCTTTTGTCATATCTCAACGTTTAGTGTTTACTATTTTGTCTTTCATACCTCATTCTGCAACGCATGGTTCATCGTTTCCACTCCTCTGCAGTCCTCAAAAGAACACGTACTCAGGTGCACTTTTAAGGTGCAAGCGAGTACGTCTTTCTATTGAATCGTCCTCCCCTCTCCTCTAGCCCCGTATCAGAGAACCGTCACCAATCAGACCAGATGTACTACAAAGCTTATCAGTTATTTGAACCTCTTGGAGAAGGAACCCGGAAGGCCGCGGAATGGTTTATGTGACTTCTGTACCAACTGAGCGTGATTTAGATTCTTCTTAGGCGGACCAGAGGAAGAATCCGCCCTTCTTATCGAATCCGACGACCCCTGTGACGTCATTAACCCAGCCCCACCGGAAACGAGACCATAGCCAAAAAGGGAGTCGTGGGTTGAACAGTTAAAAGGAATGCAATAAATTTGATGCAATTAAACCACGTTATCTGCGGGATATCCACACGAACAGCATCTACAATTGCTGGTTAAGGGTATTGTGAGGGTTGTTCATGTACGTACCGGGTTATCTCTTGCCTCTCTCTTCCTACCCTCAGCCCGCGTTCATTGTGTCTCTTTTTCTTGTCCTTTTTTTTGACCTTTTCCTTTTCTCTTCCTTTCCCCCTCTCTCATTTACCTTTCTCCCATGGATCATTTCTCACCCGCTTTATCGCTGATTACTAATTACAGCTTGCTGAATTTGTATATATTTTAAAAATTTTTTTGCAAGCCTGTTTTGTTTGAGTTTGCAGGTTTGTCTTCGTATATAATACATTCAGTGCATTCTTTAGTGTACATTGCTTCATCCTCCCACCTCTTCTTTTGCTAAATCAGCGGTTTTCGGTACTTGTTAACCTTCTTTATTTTTAAACCACCACGCAGTCTTTATTCGAGATAAAACATGACCTTTTTCTCAAAGTTTGCCGTGTCTTTTAAACATCTCCTATGCGTTATCTGACAAGGAAATTCCAGTCTCGCAGATGTTCTGGGTTCTCTAGGCTGATCCTTAGAAAACTATTGTGCACAGGATCTCAACAGCTTGCAGCTAGACGCCCGTATCACCTGCCTGCAGGGGACAGATCGATTCACCTGTATCACCAGTGGCAAGTGCCCGGAGATTACATCTCTCCAGGCCGTCCGGGCTCCCAGCCCCCGGTCCTTGACCCACTGGCCTGCTTCCGTGCTCTTTTACAGGCGCCTCTTGGCACTGGAGAACCCGTCAGGTCCTTGTAGGTACAGGCGCACTCAACAGCAAGACGATGTGCACCAGTGCACTGGACCACTCCCCCCACCCCTGCGTTGGAGTTTGCCAGCATGTGACAAGGGGCCAGGTGCACGGCAGACAGCTGCAGTCATACGTCGAAACCTGAAGTACGCACCTGAGTCAAACGGCCGTGGCACTTGCAGTTGACGCATTGACATGTGGGGGTGCACTCCGAAACTGCGCTGAATAAAAGTGAGAATAATATTCATTCAAAGGAAAGAAAACCAGAAAAAAACTTATAGGATACTGAACAGCGTGAAAAGATACTGCGTTATCTGAACACGGCTCAACAATTATACATACATGATATATATATATATAAAACATTACATGAACAGAAAAAAGAGGTTTTAAAAATATGTAACATAATCATAATCGAACGCAACAATATTAGACAACAATGTGGTCGCATAAAACAATCCTAAGCCTAACGAGATAGAATAAACAAGTGTGCGAAGAATAAGCGAGAAGAAGACGCATCTGCGTGACAATCGAACTCCAGGAAAGAAAATCCGGAACGCTTTAGTACATTTCACAGAGTGAAAAGATAATGCATTATATGAATATGGAAAAGATCAAACGTTAGCCAGGATATACCGCGTGTTGGGAGGTGGGTATGTCAGATTCCGACCATCTACACCGGTCCCTGCCTAACTCACCTGCTCATTTCACTTTCTATCCACTCGCTCTCCCACCTACTCGCCCATCTTCCCATTCATTCATTCAGCAGCACACTCCCACGCAGCTGTACGTGGCGCCACACCTCCCTCGCTCCCTAGGCACCCAGACAAACCAATCTGGGTCAGCTAGCCCTAAACGCAGCCTCGAAGTCACTCCAGCGCGGCGATTACATCAACGGGTATCAATTCCGAAAACAAGGCTAGCCTCAAACTTGCTGACTGGAACTGTCCGGCGTTGCGCTGTGGACTCTTGTGGTGACCTTTTGGAACAGCTCTTGTCTCCCTTTGGCTGATAAGCACAAAGCGCGTGGGCGGCAAAATGGTTGGACGAGATGAGGGATTAATTGCTCCTTTTTGAGAACGGCAGACGTTTCAGTCAGCTTTCATCATTTCCTTTCCATTCTAGGCCCACAGTATTTGTCTTAGAGAGCGCCTGTGCATGTTTGTGCGTTCGAGCGCGTGTGCCGATGTGTCTCAGAAAGAGAAAGAAAGCTGTTGCAATGAAAGCTGTTCCCAGGGCAGGGGAGGGGGGGGCATCTCTTTCTCTTCCCTCTCAAATATACAGAATATTTCTGAGAATCATATGTTGTCTTCCTAAAAAGTCTCCCCTCAAAAACAGCCCTATCCATATGCATATCTTATTTTAAATGAATTCTTAAATGTTATATTTACTACAAGTTCCATAATTTATTTTAGGGTAGGAATTGTTGTCTAAAGTGGGCTTTAACCTTCGCAAGAATTTAGACCAGCCATAATTTTAACACTTATCCCATTAAATCTGTTGTTGGTAGTTACATTAGGTAATGAGGGGACACCATCTTCATTGTGACTACCGGTTTGTGCTTGGCATCAGGTATCAGTTTGCGCAGGTCTTTCAGTTTTTATAAGGAATGTAGTTTGGAGGTTCCTCCGAGAAAACAGATTTAGATTTCACGAAATATCACGTATGTGCCTTTATAACCCAGAGGAATTAAGAGCCCTTAATAATAAAAAATTGACCTGTTGGTTATCGTGGAAACGGTTTCATCTTACCCCCCCCCCAGCCACCCCCACACACATGCATTACCACAGCTCTCTCTCTCCCACGAACCCACAAAGAGAGAGAGAGAGCTGGGTGAAGAATCCACAATTATTCATCTGTGATGATTTTTATTCTGAAATTTCCTTCATCTGGCTATTTTTGGCAACTGGAAGCTTACATGGTTGCAAATCCTGGAACACATATACCTGTCAAAGGATCACAGAGACATGGCCGTAACCAAGCAAATTTGCTGCTGTGCACCGCGTAAACAATTCGACTATCTTTGGAGATCTTTGAAAAGAATTATCTAGACATGTTAGAAATAACTGTTCGGAGTGAAGTGGTTGTTCCTTCAAACAAAATTAATTTCGCCGTTTTGGCTAATATATTTTATCCTAAAGATATTAACGTACTTATATTACACTTTCATATTGTTTATAGTATTTACCGCTTTTATAGTTATATTTATTTAGCTTAAGAACATCTACCAAGGATGGCCAGATACTGGTTGGAAGTATTGTGTAATTGTTTTTCGCACTTATCCATCCACGCACACCATCTTCACGCACCACGCATGTCCCCCGCACACGTACTCCTGTACATGTTTTTCCCGTTCTAGTGAAAATAAACTTTTTCATTCTGCACACATTTATCATGAAGGTGGTCTCGTTTCTGGATAATCACGCCGTAAACCAAGCTTGCCGCCATGTCTCGACGGTGTGGTAAAGGATGGTGAGGTCAGAGTTCCTCCTTCCCTTCCCCCCACCCAGACCTCGGTAGTCCATGGAAGTGCATCCCAGGGACTAGACTAGCAGTGCGTTGAGAAGAGCGTTGCAGCGCAGTCTCGTCTCGACTCCTTAGCCCTGACATGGGTTATCAGTCACGCAACTTACGATGGTTTTTTTTTCGTCGCACTCATTCTTGGTCGTTGATACTTTGCAGCCTCCAGAAATAAGTTATTTAGGTGTGAGACGCAGTAGCGATTCATTCATTCATTCATTCATTCATTCTTTCATTCTTTCATTCTTTCATTCTTTCTTTCTTTCTTTCTTTCTTTCTTTATAAATGAGATATTTGGACCTAAATTTCATGCTGGCTAGCTCAGTGAGTGAGTGAGCGAACCAGCGGGTGGGTCAGTCAGTCAGTCAAGCGAATATCTGGAGAGTTTTTGAAACTTATTTGTAGTGTCTTTCAGCTTCCAGTATTGAGTTCCAGTATAGAGCCGCTTCAGTGGTCTAGTGGTTAAGGCGTCTGCTAGATCGGTGGTTCGCGCCCCGGCCGAGGCATACCTAAGACTTAAAAATTGGCAATCTAGTAGCTGCCCTGCCAAACGCCTGGCACTACAGGGAACAGTACTAGGACTGGTTGGCCCGGTGACTTGGTGGAGCTGAAACTCGTGCTGCGACAGCAAACCCAGCGTGGCAGCACGTAATCTTGCCTAAACAACACCGTCCTGCTATGCATCTCGTTTGCGGCGGGACACTAAGCAGCGAACAACTATACCGTACTGGTGATGATGGGTTTGTGCTGCTGGCAGTACGCGAACATGCATTTGTTTCCTCACTAAGTTTATTTCGTTAATCCGGACTTGTTTGCATATATTACTAGCATTAAGTAGCGATTGCTACTTCTGTTATTTGTTACAGGGAAGATTTGTTTATGGGAATTTGTTAAAGGTCGGCAGAGCTGACTGCATGCAATGCTATCCATCACAAAAACAGCGACTGTCTTAGAATGCAGTTTTACGCCGGACCTACATCCCACACTTATCAAGCATTCATCGCAAATAAAAGCCGAAACGATACTTTGCTGAGGCTCAAGTCTGACTGCCACTCCTTAATGATAATTATGCACATTCCTTTTACGCATTACTTAGAGTCAGCTTTCGACACACGATATTTGTGGTCTGGTGTATTTCAAGGCGTTTCCGGTTTGTAGCTATGTAGCTAAATACCTTCTAAACACAGCAACTATGTTCCCATGATGCCATTCGAGCTAAAATTTCATCGGGGTCTGAGGCCAGACTGTCACATGTTTAGCGATTTATTGGCAACGTCTTAATTCCTGCGGAGGTGTACGAGATGCCATGTGACTTACGTCTTTATAATGAGGGGGAAAAAAACCCAGATTATATCCTGACCCGGAACACTTTCTCAAAGTTAGATAAGCCACTGTCAAATGACAACTTTCTCCTAACAATGTGGTCTTTTAAGAAACAGATCACTTAAGCAGGGACACTACTGCCTTCAAGATTAACTCATGACTGGGGAAAAAGGAATCGTTATGCTCCCTCTGGGGGGCTTGTGAGACTCCATCACACAAAGGGGTGCGTTGGATGACGAGATCTCTGGGCAGGAGGCGGCTGGGTATCTTATCGAGGTGTCACCTTTGGCGAAAGGTTACATCACAAACAACGGGGCGTCTGTGCTTGGGTAGCTGACAACCTGTAATCATTATAAAAACAGTCCACATGGTGCGGGCGAACGCTGGAGGGGACTATGTGTGTCTTCTCGACTTCACCCTGCGATTGTTTCCTGTTTACTGACAACTGCCTGAGAAATACCCGGATCCAGTTTGTTGAAACGTAAACAGACTGTGCGATCTTCTGGTTCTCCCACTGTTCAGGACGAGTCCGGTAGCCGAACTTTCAGTCTGTCACAATTCGTGCGCGCCAAAATGAGGCTGAGGGAGAGAGGCTGGGAACGAGTGCAGCCTGCTTTCGTCGGCGCATATGGAGCTTGGCATCTGCACCCTGCTGTAGAAAACAGCACAATGTAGTTTTAGGCAACAAGACACGCCCATTACTCTCATCACGTCGAGCACTTACATAACGCCCGACAAGCATACCGCGGTAGTTACATAAATCATATCAGTCACATTCAAAACTTGCACCACTTACATTGCGGGTTTTTTTGTTGTTGTTGTTCCGCACCCCCCCCCCCACTCCAAGAATCCTTCAGTCATCCCGAGAGAAGTTCCAATGTAAAACTAAAACTTATGGATAAGAAAAACGCTGGGACTCAGCTTGAAACGGTGACTTTTCTCTTTATTTAAATCGTTTGATAATATGCATTTCTAGTAAAAGAAATCACACGCCTCACACGTAATTTCCGAAAGACTGCGTTCACAAATAATATAAGTGTTGTCATTTTTTCTAACAAATTAGCACAAGAACAAATAAAAATGCCACTACTCACTCTTGCCATATCAATTGGAGAATTACTGGTATGGTTATGTCGTGTAAGATTGACTAGGTACGTGTACGAATGTTGACGCCAGCATGTGAGGGAGAACGTTCATGATGTTAACGTATGTCGATGTGTCAATGTCCGTGCAATAGAGTACGTAATCTTACACCTGTTTTCCAATACTTGCAAGTAAAAAAATGTTTGTTTTACATCAGTCTCTTTCTTTGGATTGGTGAGATAGTTGCGGGATAGGGGATCCGAGGTAAAACGAAACTGGGAAATTTAAATAGACAACGAAGCATAGCCATTATTCTTGACTTAACGCAATAGCGATTTGCTGGTGTAAAAGTCACGTTGCCCGCAGATAATTTATGTAGCGGGGTTTGTGTGGCGAGCCAAAGTTTAATAATCAGAATCAGAGTATCAGATCACGCCCCGTTACAATAACAACGGTTGGTCTTCTCCATTCTAGGAGATTTTTTTCTGCTTTCCCCCTCCTGCCCCGGCCATAGTGTTCCATACGTGGGGTTCAGCAGCCAACAGGCAAAGCTCCCTTCGCTTATTAATCACAAATTATTGAGAAACTCACAAAAATGCAGATTTTTTTGAGTGCGTGACCCCACAACATAGGCCTGCTTCCTCTTCGCGTAAGCAAACATTATCAAGCAATTCCTCCTATCCTTATCCCCACACCCTCCATAAAGGGGAAAAAACAAATTGGGCTTTTGCGCTCGGCATATTATGTTAAATGCTCAGACAGCGACCGTCAGCCAGTATGACCATGAACTTAAGAACTGCGACGACTGGGGTTACGACACAGCGTTCGTTGCGGAGTCACTGATGGAAAAACCAGGACTGGGAGTCCTTGAACACTTTCCTGGCCATAAATCCCCCTTTCTTACAGAAAATAAATGTCACGAACTGGAGGCATCGGTCTTGAGCTGAACGCGTAAACTGGGATGAAACTGGAGAAAAGATATCGAACTGGTCCACTTGCAGGACAAGGAGACGCTCTCATTTAAAGTCTGGTTACTTCCTGCACATGCGCAGTCAAGCGAACGATAAATCTTTTCTCGTCTTTCTCCGAAACAAACAAACAAACAAAAACATATATATATCCATTTAAAGTCTCCGGCCACAACGCTGACAAGTTTTATGCATGTGGTAGATCACAAAAATAAATCCTTAGAAGATTTTTAATATAAAGGTCATTTCAAAAGTTTCAGAAGTGATTTATAAGGAAGAAAGCTTTGATACCAAGGACGTGAACAGTTTAAGTGCAACAGTTTGTAGGAGAATAACATGATTGATTAGTTATTATTTTCTCAGGCACAACGCACTGGGTTACTTGCACGCTGCTGAGCGAGCTGCTTAGTTAACATGTAATAATTAAAACTAATGATTTGCCTTAAAACAGAAGTGAAAGGCGCTTTACACATTTAGTCTGTTATCTGAGTAGACATCACAGTTAGAAGTTTTAAATTTTATTTGGACGCGATCATCTTTATTTATGAGAGTAGAAGCGCCTAATGGGCCATAACAGTTTCCCGTGAGTCATATAGTGTCTGAAGACGGTCGTAGACGGCTTAACTTTCCAAGACCGTTCCTCAGATCAGGGCGGTTAGCTCGACTGAACTGGCTGGGAAGACGTCACATTAAGAAGGAACTCAAAATAATGGTAAAAATTGCTGAAATTATCTTCCCCGGCTCCACTTGGTGGCGCTGGGGTCACAAGGTAGAGTAAGACTGGGCAAGATTATTTATCTCTGCTGCTGTTGCAGCTACAGAGAACTAAAAGTGTATGCAAACGCTAGGGGCACACTAGAGCTACATACCAGCACAAGCAAACCAGCACATATGTGAACAATAAAGAACAAGAAGAAAAAAGAAAAAAATTAATTTT
>SMGT01016653.1:0-16817 GCA_004794575.1 Lanistes nyassanus | reverse complement strand
GTTGGAGAGTGGGCGGGGGAGAGAGAAAGAGAAAGCAGCGCGGGTAAAGGGGCGAGAGAGAGAGAGAGCCTACTCAAAGGGCACACAAACTGGGACAGTCCCGGCGTACCTTATTCATGTGCCCAGTGAAGGCACACCTGGCACTGCATAGAAACACTTTACCTGACAAGCCTGCCATGTCATACAGTCTTTGGGGTAACGCTTTACCTGACAAACCTGCCATGTCGTACACTGCTATGCATCATCCCGGGTCAGCCACCATCCAGCTGTCGGCTTTAGCATTAAAAGCAGTGTTGAATGCCTTGAAATATGTGGGATCAAGTGGCTAGAGCAAGAGAGGCAGCTAATTTAGTCCAGTACCAACAGACAGCTAACGCCCTACTCTGTACCGCGTGTAAACAAAAGCGACCGTTTTGCTTATGGAGAGAGTCGAAGAAAAGCGTGTTTTACGCTTGACTGGTGCCTTGTTATAATTGTTGTGTAGATAGTTGCACAAACAAGAAGTGTTTACCTTACCCTTGATGGTAGAACAAAACCAGTAGATATATACACAGCGGCGTACTTTCAGAACACAAAAATTAACATATTTAACAAACGTTGAAAAATAGTTATTATTTCTATTTGCTTTTTCTGCCTTCGCGCGTGGATTTTTCGCTCCTGGAACGTTTCAAATGTTTTAAAGGTGCCTTTCTTTTTCTACACACTTGTAAAGCAGCTGCTTGGGGTGACCATATTAAATTCTGGTTCCAGAACTTAATTGAAGCGCGTTTCTATAGCGCAGTTCCGCCGGAGAGCTCAGTGCGTTTTACAAAGAAAAGATAAGAAATAATAAGTAAACAAAAGTATAACATTCAAAACATGCTATCCTCAGCCACTCTCCTTCACAGACTCACACATAACTCGCACAATGCCACAACCACAGAATGTATAGCACAACCAGACTCATACAAAGACAAGATATCAATGGCCAGAAGGGGTGCGGAAAAATTTATGTCTTGAGTTCAGATTTGAATGTTTCCAGTGAGGGTGCATCACGGAGATTGGGGGGGGGGGAGCAATGAGTTCCACACTGGTGGGGCAGAATAACGAAAGGAGCGCTGACCAAATGACTTGAGATTAGTTTTAGGGATTGACAAAAGCTTTTAAGAGGAAGACGTAAGACAGCGAGATGGTTGATTGGTGGTGTGGACCGAAGACAGGTAGGGCGGCAGCGAACCTTCAAAGTGACGGTAGGCTAGAGTGGCAAGTTTATACTGGATGCGGGAATCGACTGGTAGCCAGTGCAACTCTTTTAGCGATGGTGTAACATGATCCTGTCTAGACTTGTGCGTTACAAGTCACGTAGCACTGTTCTGTGTTCTTGGTAAACGAGCAGTTTGGTCGGCCGACATCCCCGCAAAGACAGACTTACAACAGTCTAGGCGGGAGATCAGAAAAGTTGAGCAGTGGCTGACTGAGATCGGTAAGGGGGAGTGGCGGCGACTTTTCGGAGTTCGAGAAAAGCAGAACGACAGACAGGACTAACATGAGCGCGAACACTTGACGACCGCCTCAAGCAACACCTCGCTGGCACAAGACACTTCAACATTCCACCACACACTCCAGACAACACGAAAATCTGTGCATTCTGCCTAAATTCTGAAGACTCCATAGATCGCAAGAACATATAAAGAGTGTCACTTTATTTCCTTTTTCGCCACTATGACCTCCGCAAGACATAACTTAAAACACTAACCTTTCTTCCACCCACTTCTTTTCTCTCCCCTTGCCCCTCTCCTGTTTTCCTTTGCAACTACCCCCACACCTCTTTTCCCTCCCCTTTTGACCAGCCCCTATAGGACACGCCTTTCTATTGGCTGTAGTACTCCTCGCCACTGATTGGTTTAACACGCTCTACCTACCATGTTCTGTGCCTCTTCCCCAAACTTTCTTCTTGTCCATCGACCGTGCATGACCAGCGTCCTTGACAACTAAGTGATTTTTATTTGTTATTTGTTATCTGTTTGTATCTGTCTGTGAGGTCCTGAAGAAGGGGCCATGTCCCAAAACGTCGACTTCCTGTCTGTCTCGCTTGGCCAAGTTCCTTTTGTTGTACCAAGCTTATTGCTATTCATCCACGCCAATACATCGTCAATGTAATTTTCAATCTGGTTTCGAGGAGTAGTTCAGTATCATCTGCATATTTGTAAAACTGACACCAGGGGCGGCTGATGACATGAGAGATAGGCTGAGCGTACAAAGTGAAGGGCACAGGGCCTAAGACTGACCCCTGAGGGACTCCACACAAAAGGCGAAAGGGAGAGGAGACACTGCCGCTCACAACGACAGACTGAACACGGTCGGTACGATATGACTTAAACCACCCCAGGGCACTTGACTGAATCCAAAGATTGCTGAAGACCTGAATTCCCGTTTAAGCTGTTGACAGTTATGACATAGACCATTTTGGATTGTTGGCCGTCATCATCGCCTGAGAAGTTTCTTGTCATTGGAGCTGATAAGTTCCTTTAAAAGGGAAGAGATTCTAGGTGAGCTGCAGCCCCTGGCGTTCATTTCAACGCCCCATCCCTAGCCCGACGTCAGAAAGAGACGCCCTTACCTGACGTTTCAGCACAATGCAGCCGACTTCGCCAAGCAATGCTCCCTGTCCGTCTGCATCGTCGATTATTGTTAAGGCCGCTTCCCTGGATCAACCATTTCACTTCCCAACTTCACTTTCCCGCCTCCCCCCTAACCTATGGCTCCCTCTCTAGACAGCACGTAGCCTAGCTCAAGCGTTTCTTCCGCAGGCAAGCGGGCAAGCCAGGGATGGGGTGAAACGGGTGTTTAGTCAGAATTAAGTCTAAGGAAATCGACAACCACCCTCGGACGTGACTCCGCCTGAAGTTGACTGAGTACATTTGGTCTTTTCACTTCATAACTTTTCTCATCTTGCTCTTAAACTTTTATTATTATTGTTTTGTTACTTGCTTTATTTATGTACCTGTTTTCTTATCTTTAATCTGACTTCCTTTTCTTGTTTATGATTTTTTTCTTTCTATTTTCATACATTGTTTTTTTAAACTTCTTTTCATATGCGTCCATGATGCTGTTTGGTTTGCCCACAGGGGACGGATCAGTACATCCCATAGGTGCTCCATCAGACTAAGGTCTTGTGCATTTGCTGCCCAGTTCATGCAAGTCACTTGGTTCTGCTGCAGGACGATGTCAACGACCTGATCCCTGTGTGGTCTGGCACTGACATCCTGGAGAATGGCCCCTGGTCCCACTGCCTGCAGTGCTGGAAGTACGAGGGGCTGCAGAACGTCATACCTGTGGACCACACCAGCGAGGTTGCACTGCACACTGTACGGGGGTGTTCTGCAGGCGATGCTGCTTTCCCCAAACCATAATGGACCCCCAACCAAATGAGGTTCACGCGCTTTCCCACGGCATCATGATAAACCTCACCCTGTCGCATCCGGACCCAGAGTCTGCCATCGTGACTCACTGGTCAAGATAACACTGCGGACGTGTCCAAGGCAGATGACGCCGGGCCCGGCCCAGTTGAGCCGGCGTCAGGACAGGCTGACTGCGGGACGCCTTCAACCAAGGGTAGCCTCACACAGCTGGTCCCTAATCGTCTGGCCGCTGACTGGGGCATTGTAGACTGCTTGCCCCTTGAGTGTGCTGGGGATGGGTTTTCTGTCCCTTGAAGCCGACAGGACGACAAACCTGTCATCCTGTGTGGACATCAATCATAGGCGTCCTGGTCGTCTTAAATTGCTGACACTTCTTTTCTGGCCGTCGCGGTCTCGCAATGTCACAGTGACTGAATGGGCTACCCCCCCCCCCAATCAACAGCTAACTTCGTGGGAAAGATGCCTTCCCACAGTTACCCAGTGGCATGGCCACAATCACTGAACCGTCGTCTTGGAGACGTGGTTTAAAATGTTTTGACGACGTCCGTAAATATCCATCACTAAATGAACAGCAGGTGAACTGTGTTTACATTACACGTGGTTTGCACCTGCATTGCGGGTTTTTCATACGTTCAATTTTGCTTTATCACATGCACGCGTTCGATTTGGACCTTTTGTCTTGGGTACACGTTTGGCTGCTTTCTATGGTGTGTACCAACGTGCCAGCATTAATTTCCACCCACACTGGTGTTGACTGTTGTAGCATAAAAAAGGTGCATCCAACAGGACGGTCTCGGTTGTTGTGTTCTTGGATTACACGTGCCGTGTCATGCCTGCCAAAGTTCATCTGGTCCTTCAATTCTTTTGAGCAGTATATAAATCATTCGCTTTCCGTTATCACGTCCAGGTTTTTTTTTTGGTGGGGGCTTGGGGCAGCCTTGGGGATAGTGAAGAAGTCTTCTTTACGCCAGAAGCGACAGATCCCTAGGGCATCATACACCGCGCGCTTTGTGCTTGCCGGGGAGTGGGGGGCAAGAAACGAAAGACAGAGTGGTGGCGGAGTAACGAAAGGGGTACGGTCATGGGGTTGCCTCCCCTGCACTGCGTTAGCCAATGCCGCCCCCACCACCTACGGAGGATCCATACGCTCTTCTTGCCGTAAATCCCACACCACCGCCTCGTGTCTGGTGCCGCGCAGACCAATCAATTTGAACAGAGTGCTCCATCATCGATTATCTACCGCTATCAGTTATCCCTGACCGTGTGACTATCAAACGCAGGCCACTTATGACGTCAGCGGTCTCTAGTGGGGAGAGTCCTTCGCTGGGTCACCTATGTCCCCTTGTCGTCAGCAAAATGACCTTTCGATGTACGGAAGCTCACAGTGAACAAAACGTCATTTTGGCCTTCCACAAATCTAATCTCTGTCTCCACAGTTAAAGGAAGTTGTTGTCCAATAGCTCACTATGGGTTTTTTCCCACCTCCCAAGATGTAGTTTTGCTGCTTCTTCTTTTTTTAAAAAATAGATCTCACTAATCATCTACTTTCTGCCATCTTAAAGCGGTTGGTGACGAAAAATTTCTTTTACGAAATGAACTGCTTGATATGGTGAAGGAAATACTTGTGTGGCAGCAGGTGTTCCAGAAAAGACTGTCTTTATTCTCTTCGTAGCAGTCGGAATGCATAGTAAGGTCTCCGCTCGCCCCCTCCCCTTGAGTTCCAGCGCTTCACGGCAGTTGCTTCCCAGTTTGACCTTGCTGGCGTGTTTTGCTCGGGACGTGTTTTCACACTGATCAGACGATGAAAATGCATTATGGGGATTGCTCAAACAGCGTGCTCGTTTGGCAGGGCACAAAGGGCAAGAGAATAACAAAGTCGACCTGAGTGTGCCCACGTTCATGCTAAAAAAGTAACCTCGCACTGGTCGACTTTTTCGACCCACCCATCCTCCTACCTCAGCCCCCTCCAGCCTCTCACGTATTCATAACGCACGGCATGGAATCTCGGCATGAAGAGCCAGGTCCATGCACTTAAGCCAACAATTTTGGGTCAATCTGCGTGTCAAGGACAAAGGAGAAAATTCTGGTGGAGTTCTGCAGACGAACCTACTGACACCGTCTTACTGGAAGTTAAGTCCTGCAAATGATGACACAACCCAGCAGCTAAAAGGCATGTAACATTCAAGAACACTGCGAAACGTCCATGCTACGGGTGGGATATCCTTTGCATTGCACCAGCTTTTAGGTAATCGCGAGGGATTCATTTTATGTTGTTTAGTCTAAAACCCTTGTTAGTAAATTGATAAAAACTTAGAAGACGTTAACCAAGTAGAGTGGCATGACAGGGACTATACTTCAACTGTCAGAAAAAGCCAAACTCTGTTCAGAGTTCCTTTTGGCTAGACGCAGAGTTCTGGTTGTTCCCCCACCCAACGCCTTGTGCCAGGATGATAGACGCTATTAGAAAAACTGCTGAATGAAATATTCTGACCAAGCCAGCCCCCCATGCATCACGCTCGACAGCACGTGCGTGGGAGGACGCAGGCAAGACGAGCGTGTCAATGAAACCAGTGACAGCTCGACTGTCCCGCTGCCTTTATGAGAACGTCCAGATGAAGAACGGCTGTCTGGAGGAAAGCTTGATGTGCATATTTTCCAGGATGCAGACTCGAAATGTCATTGTTGATAAAGATGAAAGATGTACAGGACCCTGCCGTAGTTATGAAATCTTCGCACTTTTAGCTGCTTTCACTCGCCGCTAGCCTCGGAGGTTAGGGATGAGCTAAGTTGGCAGCAAATATATCACCGCCCACGCCCAGTTCCCCACGGGAGGGGGAGGGAAAGCATGTGCCAAGTGGATCTTACTGTTTGAGAGTTGTAGGCCTAAGCTGATTTCAACGATGATCATGACAACGACCGTAACGATATCGAAGTTCCTTCTTCCTCTACTGCTGCTGCTAGTGCTGCAGCTTACTGGCTTGTGGAAGCCTTCCCCTGCCCCTTTTCCTTCACAGTGAAAACAGAACAGAAAGGAGATTAGTTCTTCACGATTGAAAAACAGCGTTGCAAATTTCTTTTCTCTTTGCCTGCTCGAGGGGTGTCGAAATTCCTAAAGGAAGGGGAAGGTGTGTGGCAGCCAGGTAATTGCGGTGAGAAACGTAAGCAGTACGAAGTGCACTCTCAACTGCGAGCCGCAATTTCTTATCATTTACCAGCTGGCCATAAAGACGAATATGAAAGAGTAAATTAATCCAAGGATCTTTATGCGGTCCCTGATTCTACTGCTATAGTATATCTTTCACGATACCCACGGAATTGTCGAGCGTTGCATTATCTTGGGAATATCATAAGACATTTCTGAAGCTGTCTTCCGGATTTCGAAACTGGAGATGGCTTTCCTGGGGTTATTTCGCATGCTTGCAGTGGGAGGGTGGGGGTGGTTCGCTTAAATAATCTTTTCCCGCATCTGGCAATAAACTGATGTGTTACTGGAAACTGATGTTAGTCTAAGCTCTTACTCTTTTGCCCCCCCCCCCCCGCCGCTAGTCTTATCGTATCGAGCTGAACAAGCTACCTTGAAGTCTAGCATACAAAAACAACGACAGACCTAAACAGACTTAATAAACATCGTAATTAGTAATTTTGTAAATATCCAATCTTTAAAAAGCGGAGTGCCCACTTTTGAGATTTTCCAACATACACAGTCCTGTAGCTACTGAAACCTTGAGACACAAATCTTTCGTTCGAACTCCAGTGATGACAATTTTGTCTGCGATAGCTGAAAATTATAATTGTTACAGAAAGGGGAGTGATTTTCTCCCTATACCCTACCCGCTGTCAATCTCTTCCTCTCTCTCTCTCCCATCTATTTCCTTTCTCTCAGTACAGCATACATTTTTTTTTCAACTGGAAGATGTCGCAATAAATGTAACTCTTAGATGACACTCCAGTAATGTGCTCTTTAACGTATAAACTCCTTTTGAAATGTTATCTGCTTAGTACTGCGCTAAATGTTTTTAACATCAGCTAAAATTTCTTATCTGAACAACAGTATTTTAAATCTTAGGCACTTGTTTTTGTCCTATACGCGATATTTGCTTTGCTGATCATTTAATTCTGTAAAAAGGATTGGGCACGATGTTAAATTTATGCTGATAGTAGCCTTCTGGACTAAAAATAGTGTCTCCGTCATTCTTTTACCCCTCTCCCCTCTCCTGCTTCTCCCTCCCTCTCTCTCGGGGCCAGCATAGCTCAGTTAGTAGAGCCGCGGACTAGCATGTGGAAGGTTGCTAGCTTAAATCCTGGTCTGGCCAAGGATTATTTCCCGGAGTTATACATTGTGAAAACCACATTCGCCTACTCCCCACACATTAAACTGCATGTCCGCATTGGTCATCTTACTGCAGCTATCAGTCTGGTGGTTCTTTCAGTGCACAGCTTAGTGATAGGACCCCATCCCCCTAATCACATGCACCTAATTTGCGAGTTTGCGGCGGGACGTTAAGCGACCAGTAACTCTCTCTCTCTCTCTCTCTCGGTCTCGTACAAAGAAAATTTGTCCTTAAAAAAGAATCCCTTTTAAATGCCCGAAAAGAGGGTATAAAAAGGCTGCTTTTAAATATTTCTTGGCACAGAATTTCAAACATTTGTATGTGTCACGATAGTGGTTGAAGGCGTGTTTCTTGCCGTGATGAGATGCCGACCTTTTGACAAGAATGTTGAAACCGTTTAAGTTGTGTTAAATATATATATAAAAAATTGTTTATCCTTTTAACGACCTTATAGCACGTGCACATCCTACATTTTGTAAGCACCCGCTCAAGCAGATACATTATTTAGCTGACAGCATGGCTAGCTGTATCAGGAGAACTTAATCTGAAGCAACCTAACACCTTGCGTAGGCGTAAGGCGGGCTGCTTAGAAAGGCTGTGGGAAAAAAGTTGTTTGTATGCTGTGTATTCCTGCGACTGCCAAAAATATCTTCCGACATTTTTTTAAAAACTGAAGTCATGTCGCAGTAGTTTAGTTGCACACAGCTGAGGTTTAAGAATTTATGAAGGGGATTCCCTGATAACTTGCGCAAGCGTTTATATGATTGCTAAACTGAATAGCTGGGTAATCGTTTTCTTTTTTATTCCCGTAAACACAGTGTAGGCTTACAAATGGCCTGCCTTGACCCTGTTTTACTGACAGAAGGAAATATTAATCGATGGTTCCTTTTTATATTTCTTTCTTTCTGTCTTACGTTGTTTCGTTCTTTCTGCTATCCGTCCGTTCGTTCTATGGGAAAAGCTTCCACTCCTGACGGTGATTTGACACTATGGGCCCTGCGCGAAACCGTGGGCTTTTGCACGTTTTCGTGCAGCGGGCAGGGAGGGGGTCGGTAAAGGATGACTTGATAAACCTTGATATGGTGAAGTGGATGATGCTGTGTTTATAAGTTATTCCACGTCTGGCTAAACCCTTACCTCTGACCCTGCTCGATTGCTAGAGAGGTGGGGGGGGGGTAGAGGCAAAACGACTGGGGATTAAGTAAATACACTGGGTACACGTCACTGTCAGGTAACAAATTTCCGTCTTCACAAACCGGTGCTCGTGGCCTCGACTCAGTTCGGAGTTGTTGTTACCGATTTGCGGCTGTAGAACCCTAGTTCTTTCCAAACGGTTGTACTGCGGGGAAAATATGCGTGTCCTGCATTTCCGCGAGGTTTACCTGCGTCTACCCATTAACCCGAGCGCACAGATTTGCCCACTTTTCCATAATTAACTATTATCATAGAAAACTTGATTTAGCTTCGTTTTTCTCCTGAATGTCGCACAAGGGGTCCAAAGACATGTCGTGACCCTGGTCCAATTACGATAAGAATACAGCAACAGTACTAGTAAGGCACTGCCAGTCAGTAAATAAACATCAAAGACGTGCGTGTCGCCATCCCGTCCCCAGTACCCCAGCACTAGTCCCCTAAGGTGAAAACATGACGTTGTACAGGAAACACTGTGCCTTTCCTATGAAAACGACCCCTCCCCCTTTCCAGCAGAAGACAGCGACGTATGTTCAGGTAGGGGCAAGTAACTAAGAATGAATAGGGTTTGTTGACCAATCAGTGTCTAGAAGAACCACTAACGGATATTGAAACATAGCATGGCTCCGCAAGACGATCTACGGTAAAGCCTGCGCTCTGGGAGATTAAAGATAACAACCTGTGGCCGTGCACGAAAAAGGATGCCGGCCGATAGTCTAAACTTGTCGGCCCACTAGTGTAGGTACCACCTGATAGACGAGATGTGATGGCTAGTCAACGACATCCGCATTCCCCACGGCGCGAACAAGTGCGTTTGCTCGAAGACGAAACACGTAGACCTCCGGTATATTCGGAAGTATCGGCGTCTACGCGAGATCAATGCGTGTTTCGTCTTCTCGCGAACACAGAATTTTTTGCACGGTACCCTTGAAGACTTTAGCGTTATGTTATCGTTTGCATTAGTGCGCGCACTCTCCTGTGTCGTTTGATAACGATCGTACCCGTTATATAGTGTACAGAATTGTTGCGGGGACCTAGTAAATTTTGAGTTAAACTAGGCATTGAAACCACCTTAGCTCCACAAGTAAATGATCGTATCATCTTTGAGGTTCGTCCACAATTCAGGTGGTGGTAACTTACCTAGCTGTCACCATCCGTCCGTGTGTGTTTTCAGTACTAACTAACGCACGCACGCACGCACATATCCACGGCGCACACGTAACTTTGCTCTGTGCATTAAAGTTAGACGATGACATTGTTATTTCTTTGCATTAATATGCTCTAGTTGTTTATGCAGTCAGTTGTCTGGTTTGGGTTGGCTGTATGTACTTTTCCAGTTTCCAGATAAGGCAGGGATCTTCAATAATCCTACTCCACCCACCTCTTCCGGCTGTTTCGATTCCTTCGCTGGAGTCAGCTCTGCGCCCATAAAACGACTTTGAAAGCTCCACTTCAAGCAATTCTCCGTGTGTCTCTGCTTCACATTAAGAAGCTCCTCCGTGTGTGTCTGCTCTACAAAGACCACAACAAACCAATCGACTCGTAGTAAGACAGTTATAATAAAGGGCTAAGAAGCTGAATATGTTCTCATTCTTCACAGTCTAATCGACTTTCATAAGAAACATGATTCTGGGTGAAATAATATTCTGCAATGTCCTTTTTTGGTGGGGAGGCGGGGGGAAGGGGGGTAATTTCTCATCGTTTTCCCCTCGGCTTTCAGTTTTCAACTGTTTTCAATCCCTCTCCAAGTTCTTTTAGTACTTCGAAAGTTCTTCTTCACCTGTACTTTCCCCTCATTTCCCCAGGAGCTCTCAGACTTCAAATGAAGAGTTTAATTTAAGAGAAAAACGAGCTAAACTGTTTTTAAATTTTAATTTGTGCGAGAAAGGAAACGTTTTAGTTGTGGCCTGAAAATCTCACAAATATGATTATTTAGAGATTTTGTTTCTGTTTGCGTATGTTATTAAATTTAATCACAAGGGCGAATATGAAAGAGGCGTGATGGCTAAAGTACAAAAGTAAAGAGGTCGCATATTTCGGGGCATCTACTATAATTACACTGAAACTGATCGCTACGGGTACACCTTGAGATCGTCATCGTGACTGAAACGACAACCCGTCAGTATTCAGTTTACTCATAGATGTCTATGCCGGAGAGTACGCAAAGTGTTGCCTAAGAACACCTGACTGCATCGAGTCACTGTCGGCAATGTCGTCATGATTTTTGTTTTATCAAAC
The DNA here is from genome assembly GCA_004794575.1 of Lanistes nyassanus. NCBI lineage: Eukaryota > Metazoa > Mollusca > Gastropoda > Architaenioglossa > Ampullariidae > Lanistes > Lanistes nyassanus. The sequence goes on along the minus strand of SMGT01016653.1, from coordinate 5,656 downwards.
TGCACTTACATCAAACAACCTCGTACCGCAGTTGCATCAATCATTACAACATCGAACTGCAGTCTGACGTTAATGCGTCTGTCTAAAAGCATATTTTCTACAGTGGCCTGTAGGAAAGGGTAGGTGGTGGCGACTCGAGCGCATGATAAGAAAAGCTAAACTAGTCATATTTATACCTACACTTTCACGTCACTTTAGCGCCTTTCCACCCATGACACCCATCCTCCTGCTTCCGAAAGGAAAGCAAAAAACAAAAAAGTCAGTTAATCCTTGTCCAGACTATTCTTCGCCGCAAAGGGGGGGGGGGAAGGTGCACGAGTGCGCTGGGGTGGGTGGGGGAATTAAAGAGGTCGTCCCTGAGCTCGTTATGGCAACAGATAATCTGAGGCCACCCACACGACGTCAGCTCTAATGGACCCGCCTGCCTGCCCGCTGCGAATATTTGTTTGAGCCGCTGTGCTAACAACCTGTCGTGCCCCTAATCTTGCCAGCAGCCTGTATTATTGTATAGGCATGCGCCCTGCGTAATCAGCAAGGCATGGCCACATTGGCACTGGAAACCTACTTACTATATTAGTCGTCAGATGATGGGGAAGACCGTATTGTTTTACGTGTACTCTTTCTCATCCACCACTCCCCCCCACCCGCAGTCTCTCTCTCTCTCTCTCCTCTTTTTCTTCTATCCCAGCTCTCTCTCCTCTCTGTGTTTGTTTATCAGTCTGTCAAAAAAACACATTCCACCAAAGAATGCTCTACATGTAGCCGAAGTGTAGCAACTGCGGTTTGCTTGCATGTTTCTACCCAAGGCTTAGCACATAATTATATTTTCTTTCTAACATAAAAACATCTATGTCTGAGGTTTTTTTTCTTTTCCGTTCATCCACCTGAAAATCTAATTGTGTCACTGCACTACAAAACCAGTGTTAAGTTTGAAATTGGGAGTTTTAAGTTAAATAAACTTTTGAAATCTATAGTGTTTCCTGATCGTTTTGATATAAGAACCATTGTCTTAATAAGAGCGATATGGCCTGTTGAAGGGCAGAATATGGGTTGCAGCCATTTTGAGAAAACATACTCAAATGTTTCAGCATGCAGTACTGACCCAATTTCCTTAGCAACACAAATGATCATTTTTCACCTATTTATAGTTATATTTGATGGAAACTTTTGCATCTTTATGATAATTTAGTCTTAAGAATGCTTTTGTGCGAAAAAGTGAAATTCGACTAGATCGACCCCAGCGACTTATTTCTGCTTGTAGCTACAAACTGGTCGTTCCAACTTAAGACTGGTTCCGTGGTGCCGTGACACAGTCATGTGCTAAATCACGCATAGGGACTTCCGTTAAGGTAAATGAGAAAAAGAAGGTAGGTTTTATCGAGCTATAAGATATACAGGCAATTTCTTTTACTTAAACGCATGTTTTCGCGCAGTGTTGACAAGTAACTGTGCTGCACCTTTTATTCTGTCTCACGGCTTCATTAAAAAAAAAAATAGACAATAATAGTTGATTAGATGAATGACGTACATTCTCTACTTGGTGATTTTCATCTGAAAAATTAAATTGTTCTCAGTTCAAACGATCCGAGTGACATTTCGTAACATATGTGCCAAGTTTCCTTTAAAATGTTGCAATATGGATTTTATTTCTTGGGTATGAAGCAGATTTGTTTACAAGCAACACCAGGCCCCGCATGCATGAAAACCGTATTAACTTATACCTGAATACCCACTATTCTGGGATAGCTATTCTTCCTTTCTAATTCGGTGTGCGCAAGGCGCGAATAGCAAAGGACAAATATTCAGTGAGCTATTTTAAGACGGCATGTGTTGTGCTCAGCACCTCACTTTTTCGCTGTAATCACTGAGCTTGCAGAAGAGAATCCGCAAAATCAAAATGGTCCAGCACAACCAGAACTGAGTGTGAAATTCTGTTTGAAGAACTGGCACTCGATGGACCTGCCTTGTTGGCTGCAATCGCCCTGAAAATCATTTTTAGAACAAAAGCCTTAACTGGAGCAAAATACCAGACCGTGGGTCAGCAGACGGTGTGACCTTGACCTGCACCTGCGGCATTAACTTTATCTACAATGCCCAATATCAGCTCTTCGAAATGTATAGTTCTGATATATGTCTGAATAGTCAAATATGCCTAACGGATTTTTTTTCTGTCTCTGAAAACGCTGTTTCGGCGAACTTGGAATAAGCTATTCGCTCCTGGTACAACCGAATATCTTTATTACCGAATAAAGAGGGAAAATAGGCTATTCGGTTTTCGTGCATGGGAAATTCGAGGAACTTATTCTAGAATAGCCGCTATGACAGAAATAAATAAGCTATTTGGTTTTCTTGCATACGGGGCCAGGTGCGTCCCAAAACGTTTTCTAACTGATCTGACATGTACGTTAGTATGCCTTAGGTATGCAACCCTTTCAGCCAATCATATTCTTTGAGGAGAGCCTGAAGAGGTGCTTCTTTTCGGTCATTGACTTTGCGTGGTTACCTGCAATAGGTCTGCCACTCATTATTTCCCCGGGCAAGTCTCCCAACAGTGTCAACAGCTGCTTACTCGTGAGGCGACTGCTTGCAGTCGGATTCATACCTTTGTCTTCTGTCGCATTTAGCTGCGAGTTTTTCGTTCATTGGTCTCTTGGGGACCTGGATAGCTCAGGTGGTAGAGCTGCGGACTAGCAGGTGGAAGGTTGCTGGTTCGAATCCTGGTGTGGCCATGGATTATGACCTGGAATTACAGGTTGTAAAAACTCAATGCGGCCATTCCCCGCACATTAAACTGTCTGTCTGCGTTGTTCGTTCAGTGCATACCATAGTAATAGGACCCCATCCCCCGTAGTCAACTGTCCTGATATGCACAGAGTTTGCGGCTGGACGTTAATTAACCAATAAACAACCATTGGTGTGTCGAGGTGTGCAATAGTCTATGCAACTTGCAGCTGAGGGAAATATGTGTGTGTGTGTGGGGGGGGGGGGTGAGTCAGCCATCGTGCACAATAGCTTTGTCATTCTTTCCAATTCCGTCCCTCCAGTCCTGCGACTTGCTTGTCTGAATGAGAAATTAAGCGCGTACGAGCTCCATACAGTGGGCTGAGTTAGATGCAGACGCATTGGAAATTTTGCCAGACATCCAGATCGGAAGCTAAATGCGAAACTTTGTCTGCCGCCGTGTCATGCCGCCCTAGATTGTGACCCAGACAAAGTTTTCCTGCAGTGCCAAATCACCCAGACTTCCACGAACATCGCGTCATATCCATTTTTCTCGATCCCGGAAAATGTATAGTTTTGTATCGTTTTGTCGATACTGCACCTTGCCCCGTCTTGCCTTAATCGCAGGGCAAAAGTCATTTCCGGGACGAGGTAAACTTCAGCATCTCTACGAGTTTTACCAAGGCTTGCATTTCACCTCGATCAGTGTCAAGGTTAACACAGCTGTCAATGTTAACACAGGTCAAAGTTAGTAAGTTTGATACCAACAAAGTTATCAATGCCAGCCTCAATAAAAGTCCTGGAAATTGTTTGCCGTCTGGGACATTGCTGAAAGTTGTCCTGAACCCTAGACATTTTTTTTAGTTATAGGAATGGACATGCAAATATAAGCGTATTATGATTTGAGAAGCTGATTGATAAAAATAAAAATTTAGATAATCAAAGATTGCCATGTCTCCTTACGGGTACATGATATAGCCGGGACAAATGTGCTATTTAAATTTGTCTGGTTAACTTTTTGACCAGACAGCCCTGCCACTACAAGACCATCACTGCCCTTACAACCAAACAAGGTTTTCACCACAGTCTTGCTAAAGAGAAGCTAGCAATAGGTAAAATCTCTCGATCGTTCGTTATATTGGACGAAACCTTCGAATGTCGCAGACAGCTAGATTCAGTATTTACATCTATTTTCATTTCGCCTTTATTCGAGTTGTGTGTGGAATATTGTCCATGAAACTCAGCACGGGTAGATACCCTGCCCGTCTACATCACTCTGTATTTTGTGTATAGCTCCAGAGTCGCCAAAGGACTCTTGAGTCTTATTCAGTACCTTAGGTTCTTTCCCCCTTGCCTGTTATACTAGCATCATGAGAGGTTGTCACTCTCTGCAGAACTAGTCCGTTTCTAGCACGTGGAGGTTGTTGGCTTGCAGACTATTGAGGAGCAGTAATATACTGCTCAAAAGAATTGAAATACCAGCAGCACTTTTGGAAGGCAGGTCACGGAGGTGTGTAATTTGCAAGAACATAACATCCGACCCCTTACATTTAGATACACCTTGTGTCATGTTGCAACACGCTGAACGTCAGTGTGCGTGGAAATCAGCGCTGGCAAGTTCATGCGCACCACGATAGGCAGCCAAACATGTGCACGAAAGACGCCAGACAATGTATGCAAATCACCACATGCAGGTGGCAAAGCAAAATTGTAATGTGAACACAATATAATTCAGCCACTGTTGAGGGACTGGCGGGTTTTTATGAACGCGTTGGGAAGAGTGTTTATAACCATGCCTCCACATCAACTGCTTGCTGATGCTGATCGCGGCAGGGTGCTTGTGTGGCTGCAGGACGGCATCGGATTCTGGGAAGTTGCCTGCCTATTGGGAGTATTCCATACAGTCATTGTGGCACTGCGAGACCCCTTCAGCCAGACAGGAAATGTCAACGATAGCAGACGACCGGGACGAACACGATCGACGTCCAGACAGGATGACAGGTTTGTCGCCATTACAGGAGTAGGACGAACTACGACCCACCTTCGTTCAGGCAGTTGGAAGGCAAACGTGAAAGGACCATGGTAGACCCACAAGGAACCCTCACCGTAAGATGGTCTCAGAACCCCATCACGGCGGTCGTGCATGCATTTCGCAAGATGTAACTTAACATGACAGTCAACGCACAACAATGTCAAACATACGATGCGCATAACAGTAACGATATCCTTGGGCTCGCTTGGCAACTTTCGCTTACGTTTTTTTTGCAAGGGAAAATGGGGAATGTGGTAGAAGGTACCGATGAGGCGTGCTCGATCCCCTATAATACAGACTTACAATAACGTCATATCAACCCCTGTAAGATGATGGCGCACAAAATAACCTCATCATCGAACTTTTGCATCGAAGAGTTCGCGCTGGCAAGAGGGTGGGGGTGGGGGGTGGGGGCAAATAAATGGTTGTGCGAATCTGCGATGAACCCAATGCAGGGAAATAAGAAACAGAACGTTTTTTGAGAACGAATTGAATAAACTGTATGACAAATGAGGAAGGCAAGCAAACCAAACTTTTTCTGGTGTCATCCCTCAATATTAGTTGTTAGTTGTTATCTCGCTAGAGGTTTCCGGACAATCACCTAATTCAGCGCTGGCACTTCAGCGCATGCTCTTGTCTATCGATGTGACGTTACATATCGAGGGGGACGTAATCTGTGGGCGCTTCGAAACTAACAGTGACCCGCTTACATCTCGACGCATATAAGCTTTATTAAATATTGCCCCTGCGGTAGTCTCGTCACATGGGGGTTACTTTTCCCTGAACACGTCGTCCATGCGCTCGCTCCACACGACCGCCATTAAGGTGACGACATATGGGTAGGTGGCAAGGACTACTATAAGGAAGGACGTGCAGCGCTAATTTTCAGGCTTCGCTAGCGAA